>APFE030817796.1:235249-274658 GCA_000404065.3 Pinus taeda | reverse complement strand
TTTGCCTTCCAATCCAACTTCTTCCATTCTTCATCGGTCCTCCCGTTGGTTTAGTACCCGGATCTACCGCGATCCACTGATCTTTATCCACCAATAGATCCTCCATATTGATTTTCCACAACTCAAAACTCTGACCATTGAACTTCTCAATCTCTATGTTTTCGCTACTTGCCATATTCTTTCACCACTAGAATCGATGTCGCAGATCTCCCACTGAACAGGGTCTACCACAGGCCTGAGCGAAACCCCTCAGCAACAAAGGCGTCCCCTTGAAGCCAAAACAACTCTAATAGCAAATGTAATTTTTTAACCCCATACAGAAATTACCTGCATACGAACTCTAAATCACAGGAAAAAATAAAAATGCGAGGGCATAACACATAAAAAACAAATACACAGAGATTTCCCATTGGATCCCAAAACCGGGACTACTAGCTTGATTTTCATTATGTTCCCTTCAATGTTACAATACATATTTATACATGCCAAAGCATCCAATACCATCGACCGAAAAACAATTGCGTCCAAAACCATGGACCGGAAACCATCGCGTCCAAAAAACATGTGCGAAAATCATGCACAAAACCATAAGGGTCTGCCCAACCTAACATAGGGTCCAAAACCAAAATTTTTCGGGGCGCTTCCCCGGACCCCATAAAGTGGGGTTATGGGTACCCCTCAAACCCCCTGTTAACTATGTGGAAAGAATATAACACAACCCAACAGGATGGAGGTTGTGCTAGAATATAATAGCTTGAAGGAATTCATTGATCAAGAAGTCCCCAAGCCAGTAGCTACGGATGCATGGAACATGGCTGAATGGAAGAAGTGTGTGGCGAATGCAAGGTGGATAATCCTTGAGGGAGTTTGAGAGGACATTGTCTCGAGTCTCCATGGAAAGGAAACTTCGCATGCTATGTGGAAAACATTGACAGACTTGTATCAGAATAGTCGTGATCAAAGGAAGTTGGCACTGAAGGGTAAACTTTGTAAAATCAAGATAGAGAAAGGAAAGATGATTCCAAAGTACTTGACTAATTTCACTCAATGTTGAGATGAACTTGGAAGTGTTGGAATCACAGTTTCCAAGGAGGACATGGTGAGCCTTGCTCTTCTTAGACTCCCAAAGAGTTCACATAGTTATCAGGACTCTGTCAATGGGAGAGAGAAGCTACCAGATTAGGAACACTATGGTCGGATTTGATGCAGGATGAGATCATAAGGAACACTAGGGATGGCTCTTCATCAAAGGCTAATGATGAAGAGAATTGTGCCTTAGCGATTAAGGAAAGGAAGGGGAAAGGTAAAATTTCTCATTCCAAATTAGATTCTTATCTTGGAGGTAAGAAGAAGGACATGAAAAAAGTTAAATGCTTTCATTGTCACAATATGGGTCACTTTGCTACAAATTGTACATTGAAGAAGTCCTAGGTGAAGTCCTCAGGAGGAGTGGCAGGTGAGGCTTTGGCCTCCCAAATCGAATTGGACTTTTCCCTGATTGCATGCATGGTGTCTTCAATGATCAGAAGTGTCTAGTACTTAGACAGTGGAGCTTCTTTCCACATGACTCATGACAAAGAGTTATTCATTGAATTGGAGGAGAAAGATCTTAAGATGCATATCAAGATGGGTGATAATGGTAAGTATATTGTTACTGGTGTGGGCACTATTACTTTTCATGCGGCTTCACTCACCTTGAAGAATGTTATGCATGTACCCCGACTGATGAAGAACTTTGTATCCATTGCCATGCTTGAGGATAGAGGCTATGATGTGATCTTTTCGAAAGGAAAGGCATTCCTTTGACACATAGCCATGGGTCAGGTAAATAGTATAGGGATTCAAGTTTAGAATCTCTATAAGATAGAGGTAGAGGATTGTGCTGATTTGAGTTCAAAAGCGGAAAAGATGTTGAACCGAGATGTTGATGAGTTGTGACACAAGAGATTGGGCCACTTGCATCATGGGGCTTTGAAGATATTGTAGAAAATATTTACTGGCCTTCCCAAATGTACGCTTGAGCATGTTGATACATGCAAGGGTTGTACTTTGGGAAAATACACCAAGTCTTCCTTTGGAGACAGAGATAGTTGAGCAGAGTCTATTATGTAGAGAGCCCATTTAGATGTGTGTGGACCATTCTCGATAGTATCCACCACCAAATACAGGTATTATGTTTTATTTGTAGATGACTATTCTCATAAATATTGGATATTTTTCATGCAGAGAAAGGATTAGACATTCAAAAAGTTTTGTGAATTCAAAGCATTGGTCGAGAAAGAGTTAGGCAAGAAGGTTAAAACTCTATGGTACAATAATAGTGGAGAATATGTCTCCAATGAGTTTAAGAACTTCTTTTCAGTAGAACGGTTAAATGAGAGTTGACGGCACCTTGTAACCCTCAACAAAATGGGGTTGTCGAGAGGAAGAACAAGAGCATAGTAGGGGCTGCAAGGGCGATGTTGCATGATCAAGGCCTACCACTACACTTGTGGGCTGAGGCATGCAACATAATGGTTTATGTTTATAACCCTAGTCCACATTGGATACTTGAGAGTGAAACACTAGAGGAAGCTTATTCCGATAAGAGGCCAGATGTTGGTCACTTTAGGATTTTTGGGTCATCGGTTTATTGCCATGTGACCAAAGATGCACGAAAGAAGCTTGAGCTAACAACAGAGTTGGGGATCTTTGTGGGGTACACTAATACTCCCCACAACTATTGCGTGTACATGCAAACTAGTCGGATGACAGTGGTTCACAGGGATGCCAAGTTTGATGAGTAGAAGGCCATGCGAGTATCCTTTGAGAGGGAGCTTGAGCTACATGTGAAGGAATTAATTTTAGTTCCTAAGGTTGAGGAGCCTCAGATTGATGTGGAGAAGCCACATGTAGAGGTTTTGGGAGTGGAGACATCTACTTAGGCTGATTCTTCTAGAGAGGGAAGAAAGTACACTAGAGAGGCTGACAGGTTGTTGGATGATGCACGAGAGAATGTGGAAGCACCCTCTTCTCAGTGCTGATAGAGGAGGTCACCAGAGAGGTACAATGGATACATGGCACTTATGAGTGCATGTGTTGTGGTAGAGCCAGCTTCCTTTCAGGCTGCAGTGCAACACCTAGTTTGTGTTGATGCGATGGTGGAGGAGTATGACTCCATAGTTCAAAACTGTGTTTGGGGATGTGGTCTCGAGACCAGAGGACAAGTCAGATGTGAGCTCCCATTAGATTTACAAGATAAAGCAAGCTTTGGATGGTAGTTTTGAGAAGCATAAGGCCATATTTGTGGCCCATGGATTTTCACAGGTAGAGGGGATTAACTATGATGAGACCTTTGCTCCTATTTCAAGGTACTCATCTAACAGATCTAGTTTGGAACTATCTACACATATGTGTTGGAGTATCCATTAGATCGATGTGAAGACTACCTTCCTCAATGGCATGATTGAGGAAGATGTGTACATAGAGTAGCTCGAAGGTTTTGAAACCTTGGACCATGAGTTGCATGTGTGCTGACTCAAGAGAGTGTTGTATGGGTTGAAGCAAGCACCCCCTACTTGGTACACCATGATAGATAGCTACTTCATTGGGTTGGACTTCTTAAAGAGTGAAGCAGATGCAAACTTGTATCACATAGTGGTGGAAGGTAAGCTTTTGATATTTTTACTTTATGTAGACAATCGCATACTGACAGGTGATGAGAAGCTCATCCAATCCTACAAGGAGGACCTTGCAAGAGAGATTGAGATGAAGGACATGGGGCTCATGAATTACTTTCTTAGCATGGAGGTATGGCAGGGAGATGGGGAGTTTTTTGTTTCTCAAGGTAAGTATGCCAATGAGATACTCAGGAGATTTCACATGGAGAGTAGTAAACCGATGGAGAATCCTCTAGCTGATAACTGGAGGAAGGAGGATGTTACATCAGGAGAGGTAGTGGAAGCTATTGTTTACATGCAGCTTTTGGGTTCACTCATGTATTCGGTGAACACATGACTAGATATGTGTTATGAAGTTAACCAGCTTAGTTAAGCGATGGTTAGGCCTACCAAGCTGTATTGGAAAGAGACAAAGCATGTATTGAGATACCTCAAAGACACTACTCAGTTTGGGTTATGGTATAGACGAACAGGAGGGAGTGAAGCTTCAAGGCTTCATTGATGTAGATTGGGTGGGGAGTCCATCTGACAGGAAGAGCACATCAAGAGGGATCTTTAGTACTGTGTTAGCTACATTTTCTTGGTACAACAGGAAATAGAGATTGGTTGCACTTAGTTTTGCAAAGGCAGAGTACATGGATGCAAGTCAAGCAACATGTGAGGCTATCTAGATGAGGAAGATATTGGTGGGTTTTTTGGTCAATAAATGGATTCGACAGTGATTTATTATGATAATTAGAGTTGTATCAAACTCTATGAAAATCTTGTTTTTCATGATTGGTCTAAGCATATAAATATCCGGTATCATCATCTTAGAGATTGTGTATTGAGGCAGATCATGTTGTTATATTACATTCCCATGGAGGAGCAAGATGCTGACATCTTGACAAAGGCATTGCCAAGATGTAAATTCGAGTTTCACAAAGACATGATCGGGGTGGTGGATAATCCCTTTCTTGTTGAGAGGGAGTGTTGAGAAATGGCAACAAGAAATTCCAGTTTAATTTGTCCTTGAATTAAATTGTGAATTAAAATAGAATTCTTTTCTCATAGCAATTTGAAAATAATTAATTAAGTTTAATTAACTTAATTAATTTAGGAAATTCGAATTATAATTCTTTTATAAGACATGTATATGTTCTCCCTAACTTATAGGAGTTCAGGATGAGTTATGAATGAGTCGTAATTAATTAACTCAATTTATTGAGTTAAGTCCAATTAAATTAGTTCAAATTAGTTTCAGGAACTAATAGTGAGTAAGGAGTCAGTTGGGACACTAGTGACCTAATTAGTGTTACTCTAGTTAACTGAAGATTCCACCATCAGAAAATCATGCATGTCAATTCTGAGAGAGACCCAATTCAGACCAGAGTGTAGGGATAATGTACTATTTGTTTTAGATTTTTCTGAGTTGCACTGGTAGTGCATGCAACCAGGAACTGATCCTTGAGGGATTGCACTATTTTTAGAGGCTTTATTTCTATTTAAATACAAGCTATCCTTCATACGAATTACACATTGGAATAAATACTTGGAGAGCTTGTGAGGAGGATAAGCTTTGGCCTTGATCTTTCTTATGAGTTGGACATTGAATTTGATGAGTGTTGAGATTGTTCTAGAGAGAAAAATAATTATAATTTCATCTTGATTTTCAGGATTAATAAAAAATAGATAGTGGGGTTTTGAGTTGTGGCTTTCCTCAAATATTTATTGTGTTATGTGCCCTTGATTCTCTTCCTCTATTGATTATTCTTTGATCAAAGTTTATGGGCTTCCACTGTAAAGAGTAGAAGTAGATTCTTAGTAGATTACATGAGCTTGTGAATCTATAGGTTTTTCTACACTTCTCTCCTCCAACCGTAGCTCCAAATGCTATAATTAAACCTACAAAAAAAACAAGACAAGCCAAATATCTATGACATCTATGTAGCATTATCCAATCATTCTATTCAATGGATCATCATAGCATTGAAACACATGTACATAAAACTTAAATAAGACATGTAGGAAAATGATATACTCTTTATATTAAAATGGAAGGGAGAGATTTTACAACCAAAAGTGGAAGTTGATCTTGTAAAGAACCTCCCAAGTTGACTTGTCCTTCTGTGCCACAATATACATTTCAAATCCAACCTAGTGCATTGGATGGATGTATCTCTTATGATCAAAGAAGCAACACAAGGGTATGATTAATCTCCAAAATCCAACCTCTAGCTTTTGGATGGCAGTAAATATATAAGAGAGGATGGTAGTTTAGGAATTCTTATCCATTTACCAATCTAGGCTTGAAATCCACTCTTGACGAGAGGATGAACTCATGGGTTAAGAACTTGAAAACTCCAAGGTAGGGGAGATAGGATTGAAAGTTATTATCCAACATAAATGGTTGTAAGAACTCTTAAAAGCTTCTAGAAGAGGAAACTTCGAGATCATTTTTTTCCATAATTTTCTTAATCAATGCACCCTCAACAAGGGAGAATCTACTCTAATCATAACATGTGCAAAACTAAGCAACCTTCCATTCAGAGAAAGCCCCTAAAGGGCCAAGGTGTGATGAGTCATAAAAGCACTGAAATGAAGCAACGAAGGTCATAAACCTATGTATTTGAGCGAGTCATGCTTATGGAATTGTGTAGGGATGATGACAATGTATTCACAAATGTTGTTGGATCTAGTTTGTAGACCTACTGACCAAATGTGATAAAATGGCCTATAAAATATGGTTATAATAATTATTATATATATAAATAAATAATATAATATATATATAGATATATATATATATATATATATATATATATATATATATATGTATATATATATATATAATATATATATATAATTATATTATATAATTTAAATAATATATTTATTTATTTATAATGAGTTTGGTTTGAAATAAAATGGTTTGGGATATTGATTCAAATTGTAAGTGTTTGGTTATAGAATCATATATGGTATCATATATTTTGGCTATATATAGTCTGCAGGTCTTGGTTATAGTTACATTCTAGATGGATGTATCCATAGGTATGATCATATGCCAAGTGGATGTGCTTGAAGATTCAATTATGTGGCAGTTACATGAAAGATGCAATGCCATAGAGAGAAGAAACAATTTGACAAGGACATTGTTGTTATATCTATGAGGATTTTGGGCTAACAATTTAGTTATCAAACCTTGTGGAGAAAATTTGCAGGAGCTTAATGTTATTTCCAGGAGACTATTATCTAATGATGAAAGGAGTTCCTTGGGATCCTTATAGATAGCGACCATTCCAGCTTGTTGCATCCACAGCCATAAATTCAACTATAGCCAAGGTAATAATTCTCGACTACTCATAGGCTTGTGTAAGATTAGTTGTTTCATGTGCCAAGTTCAAATTTTGGAAGGGATCAAACACTCTAGAGTTCATATCCCTCGAGGATAAACTTAGCATAGGTAATTTTGAGCGAACACTAATTTTTTTGTGTAATTGTAACCAATTACTATACTCTATCTTTGATGAGTTAGCATGAATATGACCAAATCTCTTTAGGTGTTGTGTAAGCTTTATATAAGAAGTAAGCTCTTAGAGCACAACAATTATTATCATTCCATTCATCCCTGAGTTATAATATCAATATTGTTGTTTGTGTGATTGACAGAGGTTCAATCCTATATTTTCACTCTATGCTATGGTATGCATTGAAAGCATGTTTATTTTCATTTTTTTGTGTTGAGTAGTTAGAAGAACATAGGCATATACCAATCCTTGAGTTGGGGCTGCTCAAGGTGTGGTCACATTCCATAGTCATTTTGTTTTATTTGCATGGTATTGTTTGTTTATATCTTGATTGAAAGTTGAATAATCTCTGTCTTTTCTCCTTTGCGAATGTAATTGTGGTTTTCCTCTTTCTGTTTCTTTATATTATGTGGATACTTCGAATAGTAATGTTTCTATATATGAATGTGTATTATGTGTTAGGGTAGTTTGATATTTTGTTATCAAAGGTTACATGAAGATTTTAAACAATTTTCTTTCGATTTGTTTAATGGGATTGGTTATTAGTTTCATTTTAAACGGTTATAAAATTATTACTAGCTATAGAATCAGAAATAAAAATAAAAATACTTCTTCAATAACTTCAGAGATATATGTAACTGAAGAGACAATTGGCTAATTTAAGTTAAGGTGTAGGATTAATTTTGATGAAACTACCATTCCCATGAACTTACCTTAGCTTAGGAAATATCAATAAGCAAACAATATTGTCATCCATGCATACTAAACTAAGGGTCTCATAAGTTTACTAGCCAGTAGGCAATTAAATCAACATTAAATGATTAACAATATTTGAGAGTAATAAAAGATCTCATCAACAACCTTTAATATGAGATACGAGAACTACAAGTTCATAGTGGCATGATTTGGCCTCACAAATTCCCTATCCATATTCATTGAATGAAGATCAATGTCCTCAACTAGTATTTGAACAAGTACTAGCTAGCATCTGCTGATGATATTTTAGTTTACTAAAAAACTAGAGAAGAACATGAAGAGCACTCGAAATTGGTGTTGTAATCACTATGGGAACACAAACTATATTCCAAACTTAATAAATGTGATTTCTTCTAATCACTAGTATAATATTTGGGATATGTCATCTTAGAGGAAGGAGTAGTTGTAGATCTAGAAATGATCAAGGCCATAATGGAGTGGTCCACTCCTTGAAATGTTACAGTGTTTAGATCCATCATGGGATTGGCCAAATATTACTGGCAGTTTATACAATTCTTTTTAAAAAGTGGAACTAAAGAAACTTAAACACTTTCTCAGAAATGCACCAATTTTCAGGATAATAGATCCAAAGAATGATTTCCTACTTTGTAAAGATTCATGGAAGGAAGGATTCAATGAAGAACTGATGCAATAATAACATGTAATATACTATGAGTCAAGGAAACTAACAAAGCACAAGAGGAACTATGTCACCGATGACTGAGGGCTAGTAGTAATTGTGCATGCACTAAACATATGGTGGCACAAATTGTTTGGGGAAGGTTTATGTTGATATGAGATCATGGAGGACTGAGATACTTGTTTGATTAGACTAATTTAAATTCTAGAGAATCTAGATGGTTGGCTTTGATTAATGAATTTGATTTTGAAATCAAGCATATTGACGGCGAGGAAAACTGAGTATTATATGCATTTATAAAAGTTTTATAAGTAGCTCACTTAACAGCCACGAGCACTTGTGAAATTAACACCAAAGAAAATATTAATGAGGTATTGCTACAAGATGAGTATTTCCAGTATGTGAAGGAATTCTTGTAGTAGGAATTGGAGGGAACAATAAGAAATAATTATAAGCTAAAAGACGATGGTATGTTGTTGTTCAAACACATATGTTATGTACCTTGTGTGACCAATTTGAAGAAACACATAATGGATGAGTTTTAGAAAATATCTTATTTAGGTCATCGTGGTTACTAGTAAATGATAACAACCATAAATAAATTATATTATTGGCCAGAAATGAAGAAGTAAATAACTAAATATATTTCTAGATGCTTGGAGTGCCAAAAAGGCAAAATAAAATGCACACTTCCAACATTATTACTGCAACCAATATCAGTCCTTGAGTGGGAATGAGAAGACATATCCATGGAATTTAACATAAGATTGTTGAATACATCCAAACAATATGATGCCATTATGTTCGTAGTTGAAAATTTGAGCAAAGAAGGTCACGTTGTAGCTATTAATTCCACCCACAAAACTAATGGCATAGCTCATAATTTTATGAAAAAAATATATTTAAATTGCATGGTATACCCAACAAGATTGTTTCATATCGGGAAGCCAAGTTCACTTCAATTTTTTGGGAAACCTTGTTTGCAATATTTTAGACTCAACTAGCTTTTAGCACAACCTATCATCCTTAGAAAGATGGTCAAATTGTAAGAGTAAAAAAAATCCTAGATGACATGCTAAGGATGTATGTCACGCATAAGCCAAATAGGTGGGAATAATACCTACTCTTAGTTGAATTTTCATACAACAATGGGCAATAAGAATCACAGAAGATGAGCCCTTTTGAGGCATTGTATGGTAGAAAAATCAATATTCCCATTAGTTGGAATGACCTAGTGAATAGGGTGGTACTTGGACCTAACACAATGAGAGAAATGGAGCAAGAAGTGATTAATATTAGGAAGAAGTTGAAATCATCCCATGATAGGAAAAAGAGTTATCTAGACAAGAAGAGAATGCATAAAGAATCCAAATGGGAGATCATGTATATCTCCACATCAGACGGAGGAAGATCTCACTGAAAGTTGGTTCATGTGCTAAATTAGAACTGATATTTTGTGGATTGTTTTAGATTTTGGAAAGAGTGGGACCAATATATTATAGACTGGCCTTATTTCCCACAATGAAATCATAAGGTATATTTCATATTTCTTTGCTTAAAAAGTATGTACGTGACACTAATCATGTGATAAATTGGTTTGTGATATAGGTGGAATATGAGGGATAATTCCAACCCAAACCATTGTGCATCCTAGACTAGACAAACCATGCTTTGAAATTGAATAATAGATTTTGTTAAGGTGCAATGGAATCACTTTGGAAGCGATGAAACTATGTGGCAATTTGAATACCAAATGAGAGAACTCTACCCATTTTTGTTTTATGTATAGACTAATGTAATAGTTATTAATTATAAAGCTCAATTTTTGTTTTAGTTTGTAGAACACCAAGGACAATTTTCCTTTATAGGGTTGTGTTTGTGATAGCCCTGACATGTACGACAATTTTTGTAATGTGAATGTAATTACAACCTGGGAATAAAACTAATGACTGGATGATACACTATATTTTAAACATTTAAATTTGATCATTATCATTACCAATATAAGGAGAGGATAACCTCTTGTATCCCAATGTCTGATGGATTTTTCTTTCTTAGAAATCCATGAAACGAACCTTGAACTTAAATTCTAAAGTTAATGAGCTAGTGTTTGCATACCTAATCGAGTCACTTCATGACAGTTGATTTATGAGACTTGATTGGAGGCTATGGAGGATAGGATGGTGCATGTTCCCTTATTGCATGGAAGAGACAAACTTGTAGCCTCTAAAATTAAATAAAGGACATTGAAAGAGATATATGAGAGTATAACAGGTTTTTTTTATTTGTGGGCTCTCACTGGTTGGTTTCCTAGCTCTCAATTTTTCTCTTACACAAAGATTTTCTCCCTTCTTAGTGTGCTTAGTTGATCACTGGAGCATGTGGGAGTCATTTGGTAGTGGTAGTAGAATATAGAATAGTGCCTAGGCTAGTATGTAGAGACTCATGCATGAGTTAAACCCTTGTGAATTTTATGTGAATTCCTTGTGTTGTAGCCCAATTTGACCCTATTTAAATTGGACTATCTTTACAAATTTATTTTCACTTAGACTCTCATCATATAATTGTTATCCTTATTCTGTCTCTAAAAACCTATCTTTGTCATACTAATGTGCCCCTTATAATTAACCTCAACTCAGTTATTTAAAGTCACGAATCAAAATCACATCCCCTATGAAACAATTAAACATAATAATGATATAAAGAGTGAATACATTTGAATTACATGAAAGAGTTAATCATTAGATAGCATTAAAAAATTTCAACGATAATGGGAATTATTAATGCTATAAAATAATTTTTATAAATATCATGATGCACATGTGAGAATTCACTTTTTTTTAATAACAAATCATATTTTTTTTAAAAGTAAAAAAATATTTAAACTTTTATAAATAAATATATGTTTAAACCTAGCTTAAAATAAGGCACGTGAGCATTCTAATGATATTGGTTAAAACTTGAAGGTCATGTCATGAATTATTTGACACTCAATGTAAAGTTCCACCATTTCTTTCTTGGGTTATCTACCTTTGATTCCAATCACATGACAACTTCGAATTTAAAATCCCTTCTTTCTCACTTTGTGATATGCATAATTTTTGTTTATTGAAAAAACATGTACCACATAAAGTTAGAAAAAGCGCTTTTATAAAACTTTATTAAACATTACGTGTAAACAACCCAGGCTGCATTAGGTTCACATGAGAGGTTAATTAAAGAAAAAAATTTGTTTGATATGATTAAAAACCTTTGATCAAAAGCATTTATGACCATCAGATATATCAAATTGAGATATTTCATTTAAATCTTGAATACCTTTCCACCCGATATTCAAATATAGTCATCCATCTTGACCTCCTTTATCTACTCATGTGATTGACTTATTCGATAAGGTTAAATATTTTGGTTGCAGATTCATTTTACTATATGTTTTCTCTAAATATTGAAAAACAAAATCTACTCAATTGAAATATATTTCATATTTAGTTTTTTTTTCATATATAGGTTAATTGGGAGAAAATTGCATTAATATTTATTGCAAAATATCAAATCAAGAAATAATCAAATATGATACATATAAAATGTATTTTTACTTATAAAGTTTTTTATTTTAAGAAAATATTAATGTAATTAGTTAAGAAAATTAATTTTCTTTAGTTCATTTCTAAGTCAATATGTAAAAGATTAATTCTCATTTTACCCTGATGCAAAAGTGTAAAGTGGAGACCGACTAAATTTCTAGGTGTAAACATTTGGAATAAAATATTCAGAAAAAAATCTCATTAATCTAAATTATCATTAATACTAAGGTTTCTATTAAGCAAGAAGCTAATGGAAGTGGTAAGTTACTTCGAATGAAAATAGAAGGGTTGCAAGCTATCAAAGTAGTCGGTTGGTGGTTGCGTGGGTACGCGGTTGGTGGGAGGGGGGGCATTTGTAATGTGCAAATTTATCTATTTTGAATGTGTATAGTGCACTTCTTGTGTTAGCTTACTCCATGATGATAATGTGAATTTGTTATATGCAATTGTGATTAATGGTGCTCATATTTAGTGTACTATGTTTTGCTAATTTTATGTTTTTATACACTAGTACACATGAATGATTAACAATTTGAAATGATCAAATTAATTATTACGTGATTTATTACTTCTTAAATATACATTATTTGGAAGATTCAAAATAGAATTTGTTTGATTTGTTGCACGATAGAATTATATGGATACACGATGTCATATGATTTAATTGCATGTTTCATTTAAATACAAATACTTACCAATAATATATATTTTATTTTTCTCGTTTATCCTTCTTTGTTTGTTCTTTATCTTTATCTTTTGTTAATTGTATTATGTAACTTCATTGTAGGCTATTTTCACCCTTCTTGATCCCAATTGCATATTTGAAATTCATAGTTTCATTGATTAATTATTCATTTATATATGATTTACAAAATTATAGGGAATACCATCTATGTTTTAGGAAGGCCAATCCTATGAATGATGTCCCTTAGATTGTTTTGATGACACAAACAATTATTAAATGCATTCAATGAGGATCAATGATCCTACCACTTTAGGTTAAATGATTAGCCTTACTCAACCATAGAGGGTATTTCGCTTAATTTTGTGAATATTTTTCTATTATAGTCTTTAAAGATTAGCCAGATTATAGATAGAGAGTTTTGAAAAATAATAGATGGTAAAGCTTAGAATAAGTGAAATCCATATATAAATGAATCATTAATGTTTTGAAATGTCAATTTAAAATATGTAATTAGGATCAGCAAGTGCTATAAATAACATACAAAGAAAGTACATAACACAATGACAAAAGATAAAATTAAAAAATAAAGAAAGAAAGATAAACCAAAAAGAAAATAAAACATTACTAGTATGTATTTATATTTACATTAAATGTGCAATGAGATCATGGCATAGTGTATCTAAATAATTTTGGTCTGCAAACAGATCAATCAAATTATGATTTAATTTTTCTAAATAATGTATTTTTAAGAAGTAATATGTATGAAATGATTATCAATTCAATAGTGTCAAATTGTTAATCATTCATGTGTACTAGTGTATACAAACATAAAATTAGCAAAAACATAGAAAATTGAAAAGAAACACCCTTAATTATAATTACATAAATAAGAAAATCACATTGTCATCATGGAGTAGCCTAACACATCATGTGTGCTATACTCATTCAAAATAAAGTTTCATATCAAAGATCCCACCCCAGTGCTTTGATTGTTTACAACTTTTATTTTCATTGGAAGTTGGTTACCATTTCTATTTTAATAACTTCTCCTTTAATAAAAACCTTAGGATTAATATCAATTTAGATTAATAAGCTTTTTTTTTTAATAAATTATTCCAAATGTTTAAACCCAGACATTTAGTCTATCTCCACTTTACTTTCCCGCATCATGATAAAATGAGAATTAAATGAGAATTAGTTTTTTACATAATGCCTTAGAAATTAACTAAAGTAGATTTATTTTGTTACCTAATTACATTAATCTTTTCTTAAAATTACTTGAAATAAAATCACTAGAAGTAAAAATATATTTTATATGTCTCATGTAATATAATGGATTATTATAAAATTTTCTCCTAATTAACCTGTATATGGAGAAAACATAAAATTTGAAATATATATCATTTGAGTAATTTTTTTTTTTAAATGTAGAGAAAACATATAGTAAAACGAATCTCTAGACAACACATTCAACATTATCCAACAACTCCATCACAAGAGTAGATAAAATTGGGAGGAGGAAAATGGATGGTTAGATTTCAATATTGGGTAAAAAGGTATTCGAGATTTAAAGTAATATTTGAGTCTTACTTTTATTTATATTTATATTTTATATTTATATATATATATATATATAATATTATATATATATTATTTTCAAGGGTTTTTAATCATATTAGATACAAATGGTGCTCATTAATTAACTTCTCATCCAAAGCAAATGCAACTTGTGTTATTCACATGTAATATTCAATAACATTTTATAAAATTTATTTTTTTAAATTGATATGATAAATGGTTTTTAATAAAGAAACTTTATTCATACACATTTTTCAATAAACAAGCATTATGCATATCGGAATGTGATAAGCGGGGTATTTTAATTTTGAAGTGTTCATGTGATGGGATCCAAAGGCAGAGGATTGATGAAATTAACAGTGGAATTTTTGTTCCACATAATTTTGTCATTGATGTCAAAGGTTATGGCTAAGGAACCAACATTATCATTCTTGATGAAATACAACAGGGCGACCTCTTGCATGGGCTCATCAAGTGAAGTAAAACAAGCTTGATGTTTAACAAGTTTTTAATGAAGTTATGATGTCCGAATGAGCCTATGAATAACATGGTTCGATAGTCCTCGTTGAGACCATTTCAACAATATATCAAACTCTAAACAATCCTCCTGATGAGAAGTTTTGTCCATTTGAAGATTAACATTAATAAAGGGTTTAATTAGCATCTTCTAGGTGGATTTGTGGTTTAGTGATCTAATCTATGGTGGATATTGACCAAAATTGAATTAAGTTGAACATAGTTAAAGACCGAGCATGTTTTCTTAGATTGGATATATCTAATGTTTGGACAAATATTTGAATGAGGGATGACATGTCAAAATTCTCATTGATTAATGTACAGGCCACCCTTACACATTGGGTCACTCTTGTTATGACACATGGTATAAATTGAATTATGTGGACCCCTGATAATGTGGTGATGATAAATTATAGATAAAATAATGTCGGGAGTGACATGTGGCTTCCAGCAATTGGGCTGAGATGATGAACTGACAGTCTTATTGACGTGGCCTCTATGGATGACATGGTGTTGATGTGGAATCCTTTCATGATGCTATGTGGCATGTCAACATAGCCTTTTTGGATAGATAATAAGAATGATTTTTGGTGACACGTGGACCACTAAAAATGAGCCACATAGTGGGAATGACATCAGTGAGAGGTTGAATAATGACCCTTAGCCCTCGAGTCATGTGGCATGGCCACATGAGAATGGGGAAGGGATGTAATCCTAATGGTTTTTATTTTTAACCTAAGGTCACATGCTCGTCCGTATTTTGGCCTCATTGGTCTGCTCTCAATAACCAAGGGCCACATGTGAAACTATATATACATCCACCAGGAGCATGCAAGAATGCTTGTCTTTAAGTGGAGAAGTCGTAGAGCAAAGCGTGGGAGTTACCATCATGGCTAGGCCGAGGTATTTGTATTCAAAAGGCAACATGGTCGATATCTTGTGTATGTTATTGGTTGATCATAGACACTAGACATTGATGTGGAAAGGACACAATTCCCTTGATTGGTCCTGATGTAATGATGAAGAAGGTTGTAACACCCTCCTCCCACATCTACGCAACCAATCGACCAGTGGGGGTAAGCATGTGATGATAGGCCACTATGATATGATTCGAACTCCTAAGTCATGTTAAGGATGTGGAACCAACAAAAACACACCATACACATATTTAACAATAGCAATAGGACCCTCAGGAACCAATCTAACCTTTTTGCAAATCAACCCCTAGGTCCCACTAAGATTTTGGACCATTTGACCTCTAGATCTCTCATGTTATGGGCATGGCAGTGCCTATGGACCTCTGGATGCTTTTACAGGCCTGCAAGCCAATGTCTAGGGGCTATTTTTGTCAGTGTTGTGCCAGTGTACCTAGGATTTGAGACACTTTGTTTAGGCCCAGAGCCCAGGTCACCGCCTAGAATTGAATCACACCTTCAAAATAGTAAAATAAAAACGAAATCACAGTATAAATGCAATCCCTTGAATGAGACCCTGACTAGAACCCTACTAGCCATGATAGATATTTCGTCAAACATATCACGAATATTAATGTACAGGTGTAAATAATAGATCTGAGCATAGGGGTCTCATACTTAGTTGAGAATCACTAAGTAGCATTGATGCCTTAACACATCAACTGCCATTTCATCCATTAGGTCATAGATACATTAATTGTTCATTTACAAGTAAAACCATGTTGAGAGCCATACATAGCTACTGATATAAAAAACATATATAACCAACAGAATAGCAACATAAATACAATTGAAATCATAACCATATAAACCACATATAATCCAGTATAATACTCATATAAATACAAGGAGAAATAACCTCTTATTGATGATGGAAAATGCAAACCTGGGATGAGACTTCCACGTTCCACCTGACCATAGAATGGCTGAACCAAATGTCTCTTTAGCCATTCACCCTCGTTCCATATTCCAAGCATGAATGTTGGATCTCATAGAACACATTAACAAAAAACCATCAAGGGCTTCTAGAGGCCATCCATATGAACCCATCACATAGTGATTCCACCTCATGACCAGAAATCACGAAACCATCATCAGATTGGTCTCTATCTAAGGCTTCTAGGGCTTCCAGAGCATTTGTTCCAACCAAGGCTTCCAGGACTAGCAACTCAAACCATAGCTGCCATGGGGCTTCTAGAGGATTTGTTCAACCAAGGCTTCCAGGACTAGTAACTCAACCCACCAAGGAGTTCCAAGGCATTTGTCCAACCAAGGCTTCCAAGATTAGTAACTCAACCCAATTTGTTACATGACTTCTAGAGCGTTTGTCCAATTAGGGCTTCTAGGAACTAATAACTCAACCCAATCTAAGGAAACATGACAACCAACTAAAACAAAACAATGAAGTAAACCCACAATCTCCATGGCTATCCAAGAAATGGAAAGGCTAGGCAATCCACTATCAATCTAGGCAATCCTCCATGCTAGTGATAGATCATGACCAATAAACGACATGCATAGGCCATGCATGCCCAAACTAGTGAGGAAAACATACATGCCACTTGGTACATCCAAGCATATCTTGTTGTAGTTGCTCATCTCGATTTCCTCTTGCGCTTTATTTCTCTTCCTTTACCTTCTTGCTCCAAAATCCAAGTATGCCACACCCTTAGAGAGTGCTCCAAGAAAAATCTATGTCTCCAAGAATATGAGAGAGAGAGAGAGCGAGAATAATGTGAGAGCTCCAAAACTGAACTGACAAAGGGTTACCAATTGATCCTCAAAATCCCTTTTATGAATGAGGCCTCTATTTTCTTCATTTTCCATTATTTTCCTTTATTTTCCTCCTCACATGCAACTTGTGACCTTTCACCTCCCTTTTCTGCTAATTTCCATTATTTTCATAAATAAATGTGCCAAAAATGTCAATTTTCCTTTCAAAAGCCTTAGTCATTACCTTTTCCAATTTCTTTAGCCATTAAACAATCACAAGTGATCCCCATCACTAGGATTTTTCCCAACATTCATATTGCAATCAGTGTCCCATCAACTATGCTTATTATTTTGACTTTATTAACTTTTATTACATGGAATTTTCACCAAGGATGTTACAGAACCCTTCCCCTTGGGGGAACACCATTCACGGTGTTCAACAACACCTATAACCACAAAACTATTGTAAGAAAAATATACTATCGATGGAGCTTTATAACTTAACTCATTGCAATACTTACAATGATCAACCTGCTGAGAAGAAAACCACATGAAAAAATAACAAACATAACGTCATAATGGCACAATACCCATACCGCTTATTGGAGCTTTATAACACAACTCATGGTGGTATTTACATCCATATACATATGTAACTATACCAAACATAATCAAAAGAAGTACCAAAACATATACCAAGACATATACCAAAACACCATACCAAAACTGCTTTGCCTCAACTAGCAAGCAAAGAAGGATACATAACTTGCATATGAACCATCATCTCCCATGTAACTTCATTAGGCCTGAATTTATTCCATTGCACTTTAATTTTCTCGATTTCTTGGTTCCTGAGCATGAGCACCTTTTTTTGCAATATACACTAAGGCTTCAACGAGAATTCTCCATCTAGTTCCAGCTGCAATACAAACCAGTCAATCACATGATCAACATCTTTAACATACTTCTTAAGCAATGACACATGGAAAATATCATGGACTTTCAATGTTAGAGGCAGTGCAAGTCAATAGGCTACTAGTCCAATCCTCTGAACAATACTGAAGGGTACATAAAACCATGGTGCCAACATGGCACGTGATCCAATCCATTAGGATCTCTTCTTTGGTTTGATGTGCAAGCACACCTATTCCCCAACCTAGAACTCCTTAACAACCTATTCTGATTTGCATATCTCTTCTTCCTATCATGTGTTGTATTTAGATTATTCTTGATCACCTACATTTCATGTTCCATGTCTGCCAACATGTCTGGTCCATTAACACCCTATTAATTGGATCACTCCAACTAATAGGACTATTGCAACACTACCCATATAATGCCTCAAACATACTCATCTTCAAATATTCCCAATATCCATTGTTGTAATAAAACTCTACCAGTGGAAGATATTCTTCCCACTTTCACTGATGATGCATCACATACATCCTAAAAAAGTCCTGCAATATCATGTTGACCCTCTCCATCTGTCCATCTGTCCGTGGATGATAAGTTGTACTAAAGTCGAAACCTATGCCCAAACCTACAAAACCTCCTTCCAAAACTTGGAAGTGAACTTTGCATCCCTATCTGACACAATATTCTTTGGAACACCATGCAATCTGGCCACATCTCTGATGAATACTTGTGCTACATCACTAGCTAAGAATGTAGAATTCACTGGAGTGAAATATGCTACCTTTTTCAACCTGTCCACAATAACCTTGATGTGATCATGTTGTTTCATTTTCCTTGGAAACCATGTGATGAATTCCATGGAAATGACCTCCCATTCCCACTCTAGAATCGCAATCGACTGTAGCAGTCCTCCTAGATGCTTACACTCTGCCTTCACATGCTAAAAATCAAAACACCTAGCCAAAAAATTTCCTATATCTCTCTGCAGGTTCGACCAATAATAAAATATCTCCACTGCTGTCAGTCTCTTCTAATAACCTGAGTGACCCAAATATGGTTTTGCATGAAATTCCCTTAATACTACTTTCTTGATCTCACTGCTATCTGGAAAATATATCCTTTCTCTGAATCTAACCAATCCACCCACTGTATGACAATAATCCACATCTTGTGTATTTACACCTATACCTGTACATATATCTTCACCTGTACTATCACTTGTTCCTGCACCAGTACTTTGTTGCAACCTATGCTTAATCTCCATATACCTAACATCCAGCTGACCTACCTACAAGATCCTATCATGTAAGTCTGTCCCATAGGAACTCAGATCTGCTAAGTGATTTACTTGTATCCACCTACTAAGAGAATTTGCCAATCTGTTCTCTTTGCCTTTGAATTACCAGATATCAAAATCTAACTCATTGATCATAGCCAACCACAGATCTTGTCTACCATTCAGATTTGGTTGGTAAAATAGGTACTGAAAACCTCTTACCTAGACGATAGTGTCTCCACATCTTCAATGCATGTATTATCTTTGTCAATTGAAGATCATGCATGGGATAGTTCTGCTCAAGCTCATTCAGTTTCTGTGACCCATAGCATACCACCTGTCCATCCTGCATAAGGACTCCACCAAGTCCCTTCTTGAAAGCATCTATGCATACCACAAACTCTTTGTTCATATCTATAACCTCTAGCACTAGCACACGTGTCAAAAATTACTTAAGTTGCTCAAACGTAGCCTCACCCTCCTCTATCCATTTGAAATTATTACCTTTTCTCTGCAATGATGTGATAGGATAAGAAATTTGTGAGAAGTTCCTGATGAACCTCCTATAATAGCCTGCAAATCCCATGAAATATCTCACCTCATCTACATTTTTAGGAGATACCCACTTCATGATGGCCCTTATCTTTTATGGATCTACTGCAATGCCCTCATTTGAGACAGCATGCCCCAAGTAGTGTACCTCAGTTTGAAAAAAGCTACACTTGTTGAGCTTAGCATACAATTTATTCTCTCTCAACAATGTCAATAATGCTACTAAATGATCGACATGCTCTTTCTCATTTTTAGAGTATACCAATATGTCATCAATGAACAAAATAACAAACTTATCCAAGTACAGACACAGCACACTATTCATCAAGGAAAGTTGTCTTGTAAATGTCCTCCTCTTTGATGTGTAGTTGATGATATCCGAATCTCATATGAATCTTTGAGAACATTGTTTCTCCCTTCAACTAATCGAACAAGTCATCAATCATAGACAATGGATAATTGTTCTTGATGGTCACTTTTTTCAACTGCCTATAGTCAATGCATAATCTAAGAGTTCCATATTTCTTCTTCACAGACAATATCAATGTGCCCCATGGTGATACACTTGGCCTAATGTATCTCTTGTCCAACATTTCCTTCAACTGCAACTTCAACTCTACCAACTCAGATGTGCTCATCCTGTAAGGTGCTTCTGATGCTAGAGTTGCCCCTAGCACTAACTCAATAGAAAAGTCTACCTCCCTATGAAGTGGCAACTCTGAAATATCCCCAGGAAAAACATCCTAAAATTTTCGTAGAACAGGGTACCTACTCAAAACGTATGCACCCTCAACTTCCTTACCTTTTTCACTAGAAATGTGCACTATGAATAACATATATCATTTCATGTGATTGCGCTTTGATTGCATAGATGTCACCATTATAATTGATGTAACTTTCTTATTTCCCTGTAAGACTCTTGGTTCCCATTGTCATCTAAGAAATCAATTTATTTTTCATAACAATCTACCTTGGTTCTATGAAGATACAACCAATCCATTCCCAACAACATGTTGTAGGATCCCAGCGATAATACATTCAAATGTGTTGTGGTAGGCATACCATTCAAATAAAATGCACAAGCTCTTACCCAATGATGAACTTGCTTATTTGTACCAGTATCCAACTACACTAACCAAGATTCTGCATGCAATTCATTGAACCATAGTTACCCACCAAGTCAGGACTAACATAGCTATAATTAGATCCAGGGTCAGTCAAAATAGAAATAACCTGATCAAAAAGCTTACCATCCATCTCAATGATATATTCTTGATGATTTGCCTATCTTTTATCCAATTCTGCATAAATACGAGGAATTCTCTAACCAACATCCCCAACAATATGTGCATCTTGTGCACTATATATCTATGGTCTAGCACCCTGATTTTGCAGACAATCTCTCCTGTGATGATATTTGCCACAAGTCCAACACTATATAGGCTTCCAATGTGCACCCTTATTCTGCTCCTCAGATCAATGCCCATGTCCTCTATCTGATGCATTGAACTTCTTAGATGGTGCAACATTCTCCTTATTATATGTACCCTGAGGTCTTCCTCACTTTTTGTTCCATTTTCCTTTGTTTTTTGCATTACCTTTCTAGTCTTGCTTAGTCTCATATCTACGCCTTGATTTTTCATAGCAATGCCTTAACTTTCAAATGGCCTCCTCCAATGATATAGGCTCATTGAACTCAATCGTATTTTTGAATGCAATCAATAATCAACTAATGAACCTATGAATCTTGGCCTTCTCTTCTATAGGATTAGGCACATACCTTAGTAACTCCAAGAACCTGCTAGGATATTCATCATCTGTCATTGATGCCATCTTTAGCTCATAGAATTCTTTTTCCCTGTCATCAAAGTATCTCTCTGACAAATACTTCTTCTTGAATAATTGCTCAAACTCACTCCAAGTAAAATATTCCTCATCTATACATCTAACATTCTTCACATATTCCCACCAAACGTCTGATTTACCTTTGAGACTAAGTGTATCTACTCCTGCTTTCATGTTCTCCAAATAATCATGCAAACTAAAGAACTTACTCATGCCAAGAAACCATGCCTCTGCATCCCACTGTTTCTTCATCTCTCCATGAAAATTAGGTGGCTTTTCTTTTTCAAACTTGTCTAACAAGTATCCCCTATCACTCCTCCTATAAGGATGATAATGACGATGATCAGAGTTCCTATATAAATCAGAACTAGAATAATACCTATGTCTATCCTTCCTCCTATCCAGAATGTCTAAAAATCTTCCATATCTAACTGTGTCATCTCTATCTGAACTGTGACCACCATGCAACCTACTACCATATGCCCCATTATTTCTTCCCTCCTGCTCATAACTGAATCGATGTGTTCCCTGTCACTATAAATCTAACAAATTCTCAAGTATCACTATATTTACCTCTGTTTGTTTCTACCGTGCTTGCATGATTCTATTATTATCTACCTTACAACTCCTTATTTCTTCCTTTAAGCTTCTCAGCGTAACTTCCAAACCAGAGGAATTCAAAACACCATATTTCCCTTATGATTCATAAGGAGAGTCTTTGTAGTTTACCATCTTGCTAGCCATTTGATATTTCTTTCTACAAGGTATATAATGTCAGCTAAACCAAATCACAATAAACCAACGTACCTTAGTATAGCTCGGGGAGGATAACTTATCTGCAATATCAACAAATCAACGTGATACATGTATAACATAATCATGACAGCGTATAGAAACATAATACATAAGCATATGACCATGAAACCATCATTATATCTAGGGTCAAGTCATCAATGCATGACCTTAACAATAACACACATCACAACCTCATGCATTATAGAAACTACTACATCACTGTACACTTGAACACATGCAAATATTAACATGCATAAGTAATGCATAACCAACTACCCACGTGCATAAACACAGGTAATCAAGTAGCATAAATGAACGATACTTGGAACCAAACCTACAAGAATGATACATGTAACCAAACATACAAGAATGTAACCAAGCGACATATAACAACATGTAAGTGCCATATAATAACATGTAACCAATCATACACTCATGTCAATGCACTCCACAATAACAACATCAAGTTCCTTATGATGACATCACTAAAACCATGATCAACATTATGCAAATGCAACAAGCACATGGAATGCAAGTGTAAGAGACACACATGAAACTAACATGCATGCATGACCAACAAAGAAGCCATACAGTCTGAGGGGTGAACCATGCTATGATACCACTCTGTAACACCCTTCTCCCACATCTACCCAAGAAACTTTCCATCTGAGGTAAACATCTGATGAGCAGCCATTATGATATGATTTGACCTCCTAAGTCACGTTAAGGAAGTGGAACTGATAGAAACACATCATACAGACATTCGACAACAAAAATAAGACCCTCAGGAACCAATCAATCCTTTCTGACAACTAGCCCTTAGGTCCCACTAAGCTTTTGGAATACTTGACCTCTAGACGCTCTCATGCTATGGGCATGCCAATGTCCATGGACCTCTGGATGCTCTCACAGGCCTGTAAGCCAGTGTCCCTGAGATTTGAGCCATTTTTTAGGCCTTGATCCTAGGTCACTGCCCAAAATTGAATCACACCTTAATAATATTAAAACAACAAAAAAATGATAGTATAAATGCAATCACTTGAATGAGACCTTGACTGGACCCCTACTAGCCATGACCAGGATTTCGTCAAACATATCACAAATATGTAATAAGTAACAAATCTGAGCATAGTGGTCTCATACATAGCTGAGAATCTCTAAGTAGCATTGATGCCTCAACACATGAACTACCATTTCATCCATTAGGACATATATACATTGATAATTCATTTAAAAGTAAAAACAAGCTGAGAGACATACATAGCTACTAATATAAAACACATATATAACCAACATAATAGTAGAAGGAATACCAATGAAATCACAACCATATAAACCACGTATAATCCAATATAATACTCATATAAATACAAGGATAAATAACCTCTTATTGATGATACAAAATCCAAACCCGAGATGGGGCTTCCACATTCCACCCAACCATAGAATGGCTGAGCCAAATCTCTCTTCAGACATTCACCCTCGTTCTATATTCCAAGCATGAATGTGGGATCTCATAGACATCCATAGGACATCCACCTCAACCCATCAAACAATGATTCCACCTCATGGTCATACATCACAAAAACATCATCAGATTAATTTGTATCCAAGCCTTCTAGAGCTTGTAGAGAATTTGTTCCAACCAAGACTTCTAGGACTAGCAACTCAACCCATAGCTTCCACCCAACTTCTAGAGCATTTGTGCAACCAAGGATTCTAGGACTACTAACTCAACCCACCAAGGGCTTCCAAAGTGTTTGCCGAACCAAGGATTCCAAGACTAGCAACTCAACCCAAGTTGTTACAGGGCTTCCAGAGCGTTTGTCCAACTAGTGCTTCTAAGAACTAATAACTCAATCCAAGCTAAGGAAACATGAGAAATGACAAAAAAAATGAAGTAAACCCACAATATCCATGGCTATCCAAGAAATGGGAAGGCTAGGAGATCCACTGTCAATCCAGGAAATCCTCCATTCTAATAAACCACATGCATATGCCATGCATGCCAAAACTAGTGAGGAAAACATACATGAAACTTGGTACCTCCAAGCAAATCCCATTGTATCTACTAATCCCAATGTCCTCTTGTGTTTTCCTGCTCTTCCTTTGCCTTCTTGCTCTAAAATCAAAGTTTTCCACACCCTCGAAGAGTGCTCCAAGAAAAATTTAAATCTCCAAGAATATCAGAGAGAGAGGGAATAATGAGAGAGCTCCAAAACTGAACTAACAAAAGGTTACCAACTGATTCTCAGAAGCCCTTTTATGAATGAGGCCTCTATTTTATTTATTTTCCATTATTTTCCTTCGTTTTCCTCCTCACATGCAACCTTTGACCTTTTGCCTCCCTTTTCTCCTAATTTCCATTATTTTAATAAATAAATGTGCCAAAAATGCCATTTTGACTTTCCAAAGCCTTAGCCATTGCCTTTGCCAATTTCCGTATCCATTAAACAATCACAAGTGATCCCCATCACTAAGATTGTGCTTGACATTCAACTTGGAATAAGTGTCCCATCTACCGTGGTTATTATTTTTCCTTTGTTAACTTTTATTACATGGAATTTTCACCAGGGTTGTTACAAAGGTTGATTCTAATGCGGTCACTCTAATTGGTTCAGACATAGCAACAAAACGTTTAGACTCTGACATGGAAAGCTAGAGTTTCCCTAATTCAACCTAACACAATAGTGCAAGCGTTTGACCCTGATGTGGTGACTTTTATTGATTGTGATGTATCTCGAAGCTAGTGGACCCTAACATGGAATCCAGAGTCGATTTAATTGGTTAAAGTAAAATGTGTGTGGTCGTGGCAATGGTTGAGCATTTATCACATTGAGGAAGGGCTTCTGTTGAAGTCAAATATTCATGGCCTCTCGAGTTCCAATGAGGAACTCAGAAACACAATTGGTTCTTCATTTGGTCTACCCCCTTGAGGTCATCGGGTCAAATACCATTGCTTATGAGGTCAGAAAATCATTTTTTTTTATATGACTTTCATTCGATAGAACGATTAAATTTTTTGGAAACAATTTTTTTGTAGATATACTATGGAAAGTATCAAATTTTAGAATGTGCCTAGTTTATGCCATTTTTCAAACCCTTAATTTGATTTTAGATTTTATATGATGTTTGGGGGTTTCTAGACTCATTTCTATGCCAAATATTATTTTGAATGAAGCATGATGATCACTACTAAATGGTGAGAATTATTGAGGGCATGAAAAACCTTATTGATATATTTTTGATGTTTAGAATCAATGTTATGTGTTTTGAAAATTTATGAGCAGGTTGTAGTGAGTATTGTGTATATGGCCAGAGCTGAAGCCAAGAAGTGTTTTATGTGACTAGATTGATGAAGAGGTGATAACAGGGTGTTGACACGATACGAAGGGTTCACGAAAAAATTATGATAGTAGTAGCGTGGTAAATTTTTGAAGATATATTTTGAAGAAACATGAAAATCAAATTCAGAATATTATGAAATGTGGTCCACAAGAATTTGAAGAAGGAAATGGGTGCCTCCAGCAGGTTAGTCACTGAAAATATATGTAATGAATTGAAAACGAAGAAGAAACATATTTGTGGCTTTCTCCCATAAGGGTTTCGTTATAAAAGCTTGTGTCCTCTTATATTTATGTGATGTTGGCTTCTTGATGCACTATTTCATTTATTCTTTCATTGTATAACATTATGATACATTTCTACATGTTTGTTCATTAATGAAGAGTTTTGAAATAATAAATTTTCCACCACATTGATTCACCCCCCCACCCCCAAAAGTTTGATCTTTGGTCTAACAAGTGGTATCAAAGTAGGTTCCTTTGGGAACAATTAACTACTGGAAGATGGATCAAAGGAATCTTGCAATATGGATTCAAATGCAAACTTAATCATGCTCTGGGAATTTGAGTTAGAAGTGTTCAAATGTAAGTGTGAAATATTGTCAAAAAATCTAGGATAAAAGGAAATTAGTTGCAAGAAACTAATATGAAATTTTCCTCCTCTATAGGGAAATAGATGCAACCATATTGTCAAAAGAAAATCAATAAGATTTCTAGGAAAACATAAACAACAAGAAACAATCATTCAAGTACCATAAATTATTTCATGGTTATTGTTACATATGTTATGAATTTGGTCATAAGGTAGCTAGCTATGGTTTTGGAAGAAATCATTTTCAAATTCATATCAAATGTTTTATATGCTAGTATTTTATACATAAGTCTAGGGATTGTAAAATTAATTAAGAAAAGGAAAGTTACCCCCTAATATGTGGAAGGAAATATAAGAAAGGTGTGCTCTCATGCTATATTCTCAAAAGTAAGAAGATAAGTGGTATGTAGACAATGGTTGATCAAGACGCATGATGTGGAAGGAAACAAAAGAAAGGTGTTCTCTCATGCTCTATGCTCAAAAGTAAGAGGATAAGTGGTATGTTGACAATAGATTCTCAGGACACATGATAAGGGATCAAAAAATTCTTATCAACATCAAGGTGATAGATGGAGGTAAGTGACCCAAAATCTTTGATTTATCGGCATTATCCAAGATCTTTTCTTTAGTTGATGTTAGCAGGATTGCATGTAAAAACCATGTATGCAAACACATAAACAAGAAGAAACATAATGGAAACCACAAGAAAAAGCACATAAACATTTTCTAATGAAGTTCGTCTAGTGTGGAGTATGTCTTTGGACCTTTCTTCAATAGCGGGTAGATCACTTCATTAATGTTGTCAAAAGAAAGGCAAGGATATGTAAAAATACATAATTTTACCTCCATCTCGGGGGTGACTTGAAATTTGGCTACTCAATTCATAACATTCACAACACAACTAGATTTGTCTCATCCTCCTAAGACTTTTTACTGTAAACATGACCTACTTATAACAGGTGCATTGTTATCTCAAACTTCGTGCCAAATAATTAATGAAGAAGGAAGGATTTTACCATGACCTCTAAATTTCACTACCCAAATGCAAAAGCTAATTGCACCATTGCAATCCTTGCCAAATTCTAGTTAAAATGAATGTAAAGTTGACCACATTATAAGACTGTCAATTCTCAGCCCACAAAGAATCTTTTAGATTACTCACAACATTAAAAAGGAATATTCTCTAGAATGTTCTTGCAAAGTATTCCATCTTGAAAAAATGCTAGCAAGGTTCTGCCCCTGTCCTAGTTTCGTCGTTGCGAGGTTTCTTTTCACAGTTTTTCAATCCACTCATTTCACTCTGCAACCCTCTTGAATCTTGTTCACGGTTCCTCCTCCACCGGTTGTTGTTTGAATGGAATAATGCATTTTAAATATGCCCCAATGGGTAGAGTTAACAAAGCAGGCCCATTGGGCCATTGGTTGGTGTTCTCCAATTAAATTGTATGGTTCGATGGGTTGCGTATTCTAGTTTCCTATCAACCCATTTTTAAACAACAAACAAAACTTGTTTTAACATACCCACTAGTAACACTTTGTTGAACTCGTCAACTATCAACAAATCCTTTCTCGTTGGACTTTTCAAAAAACCCATATTTTTTAATATACAACCACTGTGATATAATAATAATTGAGCATTTTATTTTTCCACCAATTTATCTGGCTTGTTTTATATGCCCAACCGTCAAACGTATGTTTTTTCGTTGGCACATTATAACCATGTGGTCACCATACTATATATGGGTTTCTAAATAAAAGATGGAACCATATGGTATAACCCCCACCATATATATTTGTTGGTTCATTACAAACCATATGCCATTGAAACCATATATATGTGTGTGTGTGGGGGGTATATACTAAATCATATTCTATTATTTATGATTTTGTTTTTTTTTTTTTTATTGTTTTTTATTAGTAACCATATTTTATATAGTATTTATATTTTTTATGGTTTTATTTTTATTATATATTATATATATAATTATATATATATATATATATATATATATATATATATATATAATTATATATATATATATATATATATATATATATATATTATATATATATATATATATATATATATATAGACAAGGAGCCAATGATTGGATGCCATGTGTCAATTTTTGGTAGGTCAATAGTTAGCTTCCATGTAAGCATTGGGTTCCACTTGTTGACTGGGGTACCATGTGGCATGTTGCAGGTCCCCTTTTCTTGTTTGTCCTATCAAACTTTGCACCGCGATAAGTTGATAATATAGACTCAGATTGAGGAATTGTTTGCACTGTTGGAGTTGTGGCAATGAGCTCTTCGGTCTAATCCTAACTCCAAAAAAATCTAAGAATTTGATTTTTGAGGTTCTCTATAGCCACTTGGATCAGTAAGGTAAATTTTGGAAATAATTCATCTACAAGAATCATAGGAAAAGGAAATATCAACTTTGACAATAGAAAAAACAAATCCTAGGATGTTCTATATGTGGAAGGGTTGAAATATTATCTTTTAAGTGTTAATCAAACGTGTGAGCAAGAGTTCAATGTTACATTCAAATACACATGCTTAGTGAATTATATTTCTTCCTTGGTTACATGTCAATCAATCCAAAAGGGGAATTTTCATATCTCGGTCCAAATAGCTTAAAGAAATAATAAAAAGTTTTGGAATGGAAAATTGTGCCCTTATAAGCACTACCATGGTTATACGTTATAAACTTAGTGAAGATGATGAGTCTCCTTAGGTATATAAAACCATGTATAGTTCAATCAGTAGTAGCCTTGTCTATTTAACAACACTAAGGCTTGACATCATGCTAGTTATGGGATTAGTAGGTAGGTTTCAATCATGTCTAAAATAATCTCACATAAATGTTGTTGGGAGAATATTCATATATCTACGGGGTGCCATGGAATTCTACTTATGGAATCCCATGGGAATATACCTTACTCTTAAGGCCTATAAATATGTAGGTTGGGCTAGAAGCGTGGGATAAAAAGAGCACTAGTGGAGGAGAATTGTTTCTTACAAAATTCCTGGTCTCTTGGCTCAGCATAAAGCAACCCTCTATCTCTCTATCTATCATTGAAGCAAGGTATGTTGTTTTGGCTACCTATTGTACTCATTTTTTATGAATGAAGTAAAATTTAAAGGGTATTCAAAAACATAATGATTAAATAGTTTCTATAATGTGTGGTAATACCAATGCAATTAATATCTCAAAAATTCCTATCATGCACTCAAGAACAAGGCATCTTCCCATCAAGTATCACCTTTTACAAGAACACGTTTCAGATTAATTAATCATATTGGAATCTATTTTGAAAAAATGTAATATTGCTGATATATTTATTACGCCACTACTATGGGAAATATTCAAATACCTTTGACAAAGGATGGGAGTGGTCTCTTCCTCATACGAAGGGATATCTCATTAATATCATTCAAGGTAACAAAGGGATGCCCTCTATCCAATGATAAGAGTAATATGCATATTAGAATATCATAACATGGTTTCAGGAGAGACTCTATCAGGTCTGTAGAAAATTCCAATAATAGGTGGAGAAGCATTAGAAACATGGTCTTAGGGAGAGACACTATCTAGGAATAGTTAGAGAAGCATTAGTAGCATGGCCTCATGGGGAGAGTTTATCAAGGAATAGTTGGAGAAGCATTGGAAGCATGCTCTCAAAGGGAGACTCTATCAAGTCCACATAAAGTTTAAGGAATAGTTGTAGAAGCATTATAAATCACTTGCAACATAAGATATTAGGAGGAGACTTTAATTATATTAGTATCAAGTTCATACATTGTCATGACAACTTGGTGGGAAACCAAGTCCCTTTCCCATTGATGTCAATGGGGGAGATATTTTAAACATTGAATAGGGAAGAAAAATAAGAAATAATACTAGGCAATAGATCAAAGGGAGAGAGAATGAAGACTTTAAAGAAGAAAAGAAAGAAGATAAGCAACAAAATCAAGAAGCAGTCCCCATCGACACATTAAGGTGAGTTTGGAGTTTGGCCCATTACCATCAATGACTATCAATGTTTTATGGTGTTGTCATCAATTTCAAAGGGAGATATTGTTTCACATATTGTTTTCATTGACGACAACAAGAGTCATTATTGTCAAAGGGGATGCCTAAGGAATAAACAATGCTATTCATGAAGCAGTATGATAGCCTAACCTCTTCCATGGCCTCATCAAGTGAAGTCAAATAGTTTTGAATTTTATTGAGTTTTTTATGAAGTTATGATGTTCTAATGAGCCTATGGATAGTATGGTCAGATAGTCCTCGCTGAGACCTTTTCAATCATATATAACACTCTAAAAACTCCTTTATGATGAGAAGTCTGACCTCTTGCATGGCCTCATCAAGTGAAGTCAAATACTTTTGAATTTTATTGAGTTTTTGATCAAGTTATGATGTTCTAATGAGCCCGTAGATAATATGCTTTGATAGTCCTCATTGAGACCTTTTCAACAATATATCACACTCAAAAAACTCCTTTAAGATGAGAAGTTATGGAAATTTGAAGATCAACATTAGTAAAGGACCCAAACTATGGATCAAAACCCTCAAAAGCCAAATTTGTTAAAGAATGTGCATCTTCTGGGTGTATCTATAGTTTAGTGATCTAACCTATGATGGATAATGACTAAACTTGTGCACAGTTTAACATAGTTAAAGATTGATCATGTTTTCCCAGATTGGATATATACAACATTTAGATAAATATTTGAATAATAGATGACGTGTCAAAATGGTCATTGATTAATGAAAGGGCCACCCTTGGATGTTGGCCCACTATGATCATGAAACATGAGAAAAATTGGTTTATATGGACACCTAATTATGTGGAAATGACGAATCATAGATAAAAAAATGTTATGAGCGACACATGGCCTCTAGTGGTTCACCTGAGATAATGACATTGAATTCTTGTTGATGTGGTCTGTAAGGATGACATGCCATCTTATCATGATTCCAAGTGGCACTACAAAGTATCATTTTCATAAAACCAATAAGAATGATTTTTTGTGACACCTGGTCTACACAAAATTGACCCACATGGTGGGAATGATGTTAATGACTAGTTGAACAATGACACTTAGCCCTCAAGTGACATGAGAAAAGGGAAGGGCTAAAATCCTAATGAGATTTATTTTTAGCCATAGGTCACATTTTCACTGATATGTCATCTCCATTGGTTGGCTATCCATAACTAATGACCACATATGAAACTATATATACACCCAACAAGAGCTTAGAAGAAAGTGTCTTCAAGTGGAGAAGTTGTAGAGTAGAGCATGGGAGCAACTGTCATGGCCAGGTCAAGCCAGTTGTATCTAGAAGGTGAAATGGTTGAAACCATGTGTACATTATTGGTTGATTGTATACAATGGATTATAATGTGGAAATGCTATAATTTCCCTAATTATTCCTAACATAGTGATGAAGAAGGTTGATTCTAATGTTTTCACTTTGATTAGTTCTAACGTAGAAAATAAACTTTTAGACTCTAACGTGGAATTCTAGAGTTTCCCTAATTGGTCCTAACAAAAAAATGAAGTAGTTTGACCTTGACATGGTCACTCTGATTGATTTTGGAGTAGCTCAAAGCAGTTGGAATATGACATGGAAGCTCGAGTCAATTTGATTGGTTAAAGAAACAGATGTGTGGTTTTGGAAATGATCGAGTAGTTCTGACATGGAGCAAGGGTTTCTGTTGAAGTCAAATATTCATGGCATCCCAAGTTCCAATGAGGAAATATGTATGGTAGTTGGTCCAATGCTTGGTATACCTATGTGAGGTCATAAGGTTGAACCCCATCGATTATGAGGACAGTAAATTAATTTCTTATTTTTCCATATGGATTGCATTCTGTAGAATGATTAAATTGGATGGAAATTGGTTTTTTGTAGGTTCATTGTGGGAAGTATCAAATTGTAGAATGGGCTAGTTTATGCCATTCTTTCCAACCCTTACTTTTATTTTTGATTTTATATGTTTTTTGGGGTTTACTAAGCTCATTTCAAAGACGAATTTGATTTTGAAAGAATAATGATGATCAAGACTTAGTGGTGAGAATTTTTGAAGGAATGAAAATCCTTATTGATATATTTTCGATTTTCAAAATTAGCATTATGTGCTTTGGAGGTTTATGAGCACATTGGATTGAGTATTGTGTATATGGCCATAGTTGCTTCCGATAATAGTTTTATGTGACCAAATTAACAAAGAGGTGGTAACAGGGTATGGAAAATATATGTTTGGTTTATGACATCATTATGAAAATAGTAGCATGATCAATTTTTGAAGACCTATATTGACGAAGCAGGTGGACCCAATTTGAAGTATTATGAAAATTGGTCCATAAGAAATTAAAGAAGGAGGCGGGTGTCTCAATTAGGTTGAAGCCTATAGTGTCAAAAATTTCTCATCTTTGAGGTTGGTGCCTCAATTAAGTTGTACCCTATCACAAGTGGTTTCTTGCACATTTTCAAGGTTGGTGCTTGAATAAGGTTGTATCATATCATAAGTAGTTTCTTGTAAATCTTAGGGGAGGGTGCCTCCTATAGGTTGGTGCCTACAAATTTATGCAATGAATTGAAGAAGAATAGGAAGAAAAATATTTTTGGTGTTCTCCCATAAGGGTCTCCACATAAAGGATTTTATCCTCTTGTGTTGATGTGATGTTGCCTTCGTGATACACTGTTTCATTTATTGTTATACTTCATAATGTTAGGATACATTACTTACATGTTTGTTTATTGATGGAAAGTTTTGAATGATAATATTTTTACCATAGTGATTAAACCCCCCCCCCAGTGTGAACTTTGGTCTAAAAATGTTACATCAAGTGTCAAACAGTTTGTGACATAACCTTCAAATTTTACTCATTATCATTAAATTTCTCATGTTCCTTATGTCAAGATATGTATAAATGTAATTTTGATTTAGAAAAGTTTAAATATTTTTTACCTTTACAAATTTATACTTTGTTATAAATAAAAAAGTTATAATTCTCATACGTTCACCATGATATTTACAAAAGGTATTTTATAACATTAGTATTGCCTATTATTGTTGAAATTTATTAATTTCATCCAATTATTAACTCTTTCATGTGATTCAAATGTGGTCACTCTTTATATAATTGTTATGTTCAAATGTTTCAAATGGGTTTGTGATTTTTATTAGTGCATTTAAATAACTAAGGTGGAGGTTAATTGTAAGGGGCATATTAGCATGGCAAGTGAAAATTCATTTGTAGATATGGTTGAATTTAAAGAGGGTCAAATTGGGCTACAACATCTAGATCTTACTAGGGATGGTCCTCCATATGAGGTAGCAAGAAATATAGACCTTGTGCCTTCAAACATTGGGCATAGAGTCAATTTATATTTTAAAATCAAGTTTTTGATTGTAAATGTGATCAATACTTCTGTTGCATTGATACCCTGCGGTTCTAATTGGTAGTGGATTGCATTTAGAAACTAATGATATATTTTATGTAATTCACATTCATTTTTTTAATAATTTGTTACATGTAAATATTCATACTTATGCTCGATAAATCATTTCCATGGGTACCCAAGATCAATATTTTCTATATGGTGATCCCACCTTTTATTGTATAGGTATATTTTTCATATGATTAAAGGTTCATCATCTCATCAATTTTTTTGTGTGGATCAATTGTATCACCAACATGCATTTTTTGACATGAATTGAACCTCCTTCGATGATCCTTGTTAATGTTGTCCATTAGATCCAATGTTTGGATAAACTATCACTAAACCTTGCACAATTTTTTTCTTGATGTTATTCTCCATCTTTGGATGTGTTGAACATAGATAGTCTAATCCCATGGGTAACTCATGCATTAGTAAATATTTTGTAGGTGTTTTACCTTAACTCAATCTCCATCATTGGATGTAATGAAAATGGATCATCTAATCAATTGGGAAAATCATAGTTGTAAAATATTTAGTAGGTGTTTTACTTGAACTCAATCTCCATCGTTGGATGTAATGAACATCGATCATCCAATCAATTGGGAAAATCATAGTTGCAAATTATTTTGTAGGTGTTTTACCCATCGGAAATGTGGACCATTGATTTATATATTTTTATATTGTTAGATCAATCATGAGAAAAAGTGGGGATTTTCCCTCATGTATCTTGAAACACGATAATCAATATGAGCTTTTAATTTAATAGTTAAATTTTTTATAATATTAAAGAATCATGAAACTTAATAATTTTTATTTTTATTTTTCTATTTTTCCTCATCAATTTGAAATGTGTAAATTTTAAAGTGCATGAGGTTAATACCGCTCACTTTTAATTTTAACATACATATTTCATTATTTTTTATGATATAAGAGAAAGTGTAATGATCCCTCCTACCCCCTCGAACTAATCACAATTGAATGAAAGGTGTTACTTTTGATTAACCAGACCTCCATAGTCTTCTTATGAAGACGGGGTTACAAAATGTTTCCTTCACCAAATATAGTAGAATTAACTTTGGTCAACACCATTGCATTTATCTCCTCAATATTTTTTCAACGATATAAACATTTCCTCAATCCAACCTTTGGATTGAAAGTTATTCCCATTTGAATTTTAATCCCCTTAATATTGCCACATCAACAAAGATAAATGATGTCGAAATAACTTGGAACTACCACCTCACACGAGGTCTAGTGTGGCACTTACCATGCCATAGCATTGTAATGTCACCACATTGTAATGTCACCACGCCATCACTCCAACACCCTAATGATATTCCATAGAAAAGTTTGTGCCATGATAGATTTATTCCCATCAATTGAAAAAAGGATCCCCATCTAGAACCCTGACCAGACTGTACCCTTACCTCTTCAATCAATAGTACAAAATGGCTAATTAGTTACTAAGAAAATGACTAAAATTTGCATATAAACAACTATTTTTCGGTTCGTGACCAATAGTAGCTAATTTATAGTATCTTAAAATAGGACCAACTTTTAGTCATTTTTAGCTTAGTCATTAATTGGTTGTCTCAATTTTATTATCTAGTAGTATATTTGGTCATAAATTTAGTTATTAATTTAGTCATTGATTTAGTTATTAATTGTGATTAGCCGCAAGGGTTAGCTCAGTTGGTCAAAATCAGTGCCTCGCCATTGGGAGGTCACAAGGTCTAATCTCCCTGAAGCCCTTGGGGTCAAGCCTTGTTAGTGGGCCGCGGGGTTAGATTCCCTTCGAGGTCGATCAACCCAAATATTTTCATGGATGTAGCACCACCCGTTGACCAGGCTATCCATGAACTACAACCTAAAAAAAATATTAATTGTGATTAAATTACCAAATGTACAACAAAATATATTACTAAATGATCACCCGAGAAAACCAATAAATGACTAAATAAATATGACCAAATTGTTGGTCATGTTATAATGTACTGTAAATTAGCTGCTAATAGTCATATATATGAAAATTTTAGTCATCGTTTGAAACAAGATAACGGCCAAAGAAATATGACTAAATTTTGGTCGTGTTATAAGATAGTGTAAATTATCTAATAATAGTTATATATATGTAAAATTTAGTCATCATTTGTAATAACAAATTTATCATCTGCAGTAGTCATTTATATTTTTTTGGCAGTTTCATATTCATTATATAAATGACTACTTTAGTAGTTCATAGTTGTTTCATTTACTGTCATTAACAACCATTACAAGAAACTAATTTAGTCGTATATTCATTTTATTTGTGATCATCATTAATCAACATAAACTACTACTTTAATAGTTTTAGATTGATTTTATGCATTCATTATTAATCAACATAAATTAATTAGTATGACTTTGTAACTAAATTAAAAATAAATTGGCATACAATGTACATGTTCATCTAATATGAAAACACGAAGTTAAAAATGTTAATTATAATACTAAATAATATTAAGTACAACTATAAATAATTTCAACCATGAAAATTATATTATATAAAATTTCAAGTATTACAATATGGGTTTCCAGCTTAATATTGGTTGGAGTAAAATTTACACATGAAATACTGTTTCATCACTTCAAAACAATATCATTGTGTTGTCAAGGCATTACAGGTGAATTCACGAACTATGAAGACTTGACCATCTATCTTTGTGTGTGTCTTATGTGGGATATTGGATCTACAAGTACCACTAGACCAGTTCCCTTTTCTCTCTCTTTAATTTTCATTTTTTTTGCTCCAGTGTTATTTTCCTCCTCTTTCTTCAATTCCTACTTCTTACTGTCAATACTCAGTTCCTTTTCTGAAGAATAAAGAAGATACAATGTAGAGTATAAGACATGAAAGACTATGAACACTAGAATATAAAATAAATATGGATATAAAGGATTTATATGATATATACTTTAACATTAGCAATATTTTCAATGCCGTTTTTCCCCATAAAAGTAAGAAATTCGAACAAGTTTTCTTCAGTTGGGAAATAGTGGCCATTATGTGGCCAGATGACTTGTATAAACAAAGAAAATAAAACACCACCACAGAAAATACCACCTTAGTAAACTTAGTATTCAACCTTCAAGGAATGTTAGGCACAATCATGCAAACTAATTTACATGCTAAAAAGCTCAAGCTGTAGATTACTTACACAATGTGGGAGTGCAAACAAAACTCCTAGAAAAATCCAAAGCTAAGTTTAGAATAAAATGAAATGAAGTAAAAATGATACAATAACATATTAGCCTTGTATACATGTATATAAATGGATAATGTAGAAGGCTAAGTGAATAAGTCCAAGGCTAGAGGTTGATGATGTCAAGAATGCCCAAGTCCGATGAGAATTTCTTCAGATAAGAACTACTATTTGGGTCCATTGTCACATGTGAATAAGCCAAATAGTTTATATCAAATTATTAATGTTTTTCTTATGTTTATGGATCATTATAATGTAAGTGGATAAATTTCAAAGACAATTCCCTTCACATTTTGTTCTTGACATGTGGTACAATAAATTAGCTGTGATTTGGAGCAAATTTCCAGCATCAAAAATATGTAGCAATCACCACTCGTAATCTGCCAAATAGGATTATTTTGGAAAGTAAGTTTCATATTCTAGTTGCTATATGATTATTGAATGGAAAATCTACACTGAATTCCAACATCAAACTTCCAATTTGAGGGAACACCTATGGCCATCCTCAATTACTCAAACTCAAAACATCAGTTATCATTATAATGAAAAGATAAAATAAGAGTAGTTTTGATCTGTTTTGCATATCTACATGCAAAGAACCAATAATTTTCCCATGTTTACCATACTTGTAATTTCCATGATATAACACATTGATTCATCATTTACTATAAATAGTTGATTCAATACAAACAATAATTTAACACATTATAACAACGCCACCAATGTTTGATCCTCAATTAGTTCAAACTAGTTAGCAAAAAATCTACAAGAAAGAGAAACGAGTAGAAATAACAAATCCATCAATTAATAATCAATCAAAAAAGGATAAGCTTTTTGTTGAAGCTTGATAAAAAGCTATAAATTATATGGACAATACACTGCAACTAGTGGTCTTATTCAAAGAGCAATACTACCTGAAGAACTCATCTTCCAAATTCTTTTCTCTATCCATGAAACTTTATGCTATCCTCAAAACATAATTCGCATTCAATATTTTAGGTTTCAGAAGCTTCCCAAAAGCCTTGCGAAATGAAGCTTTGAATTTCATTGATTTTCATAAAATGTTTCTTGTACTGAAAAATTATAGTTTGACCATCTGATAGATAATTCAAGTAAGTAAAACATTATATACAATATTTCTTAGAAGGTTTCATGTTAAAAGGAAAACTTGCATATTTTGGATAGAAAAAAGAATCTTAATATAGATGGTCAATATTACAAAATAATAGTGTGGATATTAAACAATAGGTAGAACTAACAAAATCCTAATTGTAATACAATTGATTGATTTTTCTAAGTGAATCCAACTAGATACATACACGTTTTCATTTTTATATTTGTTTCCCATATCTTGATTGGATGTTGAAGCTAACTTGCATGCATCTCGCAAGGATGTTTTAGCAAGAGTACATGTTTCATTCTCAAATTCCACACTTTCATTTCCATGAACAATCATAGAAGGTATTGGAGGAATTAGTTGCTACATTAGCTGAGTTGTCAACTTTCATTTTCTTGATTTTTGTTTTTCGGCATGTGCATTATTTGAGTTTTCCTTAGTGGAGTTTTAGATAAGAAATGTTATGAAAATAGCTCACAAAAAGAGAAAAAAGACATATCAATGCCTTAGAAATAAGCCTCTTCAAGGGGCAACCTCCTTTTACATTAAACAAATGAACAATTCTTACATGATTCAAATGACAAGACCTCCTTTCTATATATAGGAGTCTAAGAGGTCATAATATAATCAGAGCTGACATAACAATAATAAT
>APFE030817796.1:216196-234914 GCA_000404065.3 Pinus taeda | reverse complement strand
ATGGTTGGATTCATTTCTTCTTTCTCGATGTGAACTTTCACTTCTTGCACCTTTTTCTTCTTGATATGTCCTTCTATCTTGAGAGTTTGAGTAGTGGTAATTCTTGCAAATACTTTACAAGATATGGTCTTATTCATTTCTTCTTTCTTGATGTGATTTTTCACTTCTTGAACCTTTTTATTCTTGATATGTCCTTCTATCTTGAGAGTTTGAGTGGTAATTCTTGCCAATGCTTTACAAGATATGGTCAGATTTATTTTTTCTTTCTCTGGGGTTGGGTCCTGGGGTATATCCTCTTCTTTTGTTGTTTCTTGATCCTTTTCTTCCTCCTCTTCATACTCTATGTAAAATAACTTCTTCTCAGCACACTTATGACCTTTAGTGCATTTTCTATCACAATTGTAATAAAGCCCTTTTTCTCTTTTTCTTCCAATTGTTGTGGTGTAAGCCTTGTAGGTTGTGGAAGGCTAGGAGAAGAAACACTTCCATAATTATAGTCATGAGTGGTGGGATTCCCTGTTTCCATAATTTCACTTTCAATTTTTCTTGCCAACCTGAATGCCTCATCCAATGAATCAGGTTCCCAAAAACGAACCTCATGTTGAACATTATCCTTTAAAGTCCCTATGAAGACATCGATCTTTTGCTTCTCTGGAATATAATTTACCCTTCTATTCAATTTTTTAAAGTCCTCAATGTGCTCTTCCATTGAACCCTTTTGTTTGAGATTTATCAATTGGCTAAAGAAGAAGTTTCTCTTTGTATCCTCATAATGTGCTATCATTTCCTCCATGAAAATTGACCATGTAACCAGTGGTTATGAGAACAAAGTCCTTTATACCATAAAAATTGATCTAGTTCTAAATATGAAGATGCAATATGTACCTTTTGTAATAGTTGCACCTCATGTAGATCGAAATATTTCTCCATATGTAGTATCCAATTTACCAGATCCTTGCCATCAAACTTCCTCATCTCACTTTTTCTTGATTTTAGGAGCTCGATGTTGAAACAACTGTAACTCTGTAATTTCAGATCTTCCAGTTATGAAATTGCATCCTGCAATAGTCCTCTGTGTCCTCTTTCTAATGCCACCAGTCTGATTGAAATTAGATTCTCCAAGAAAGAGTTATGCACAATCTCCCAAGGTGACCTGATCATACACCTTTTCAAAATAGCAAACTTGTATGACTTGCCACATGTCACTGTTTTGACCTTCGAATTTGAAAAACACACACAAGAAACTACCATCCTCTTTCTGTAAATTCTGATGAAATTTTAATCTAATGCTTAGAGAGAAATTTATGAAAATTTTCTTGAGGTCACCTATTTGGAATGTAATTCGGGGGTCTGAAAAACCCTAACCTCCTCAGACTATATCTCCAAAAATATAGCGAGACAAGATCTGAAATTTGGAGCCAAGGTTCAGATCGATTTTTTCTCAAATGGGCTTTTGTTTTAGTTTTTGAAACTTTGTAGTGAAAGTGTTATAGCGAAAATCCCACGATGACCTATTTGGAGCAGCGAAACCCTAGAATCCAAAGCTTTGATAGCAAATGTTATATAACCAGCTCACAAAAAGATAGAAAAGAGAGATAAACGTCTTAGAATTCAGCCTCTTCGAGGATGCAACCTCCTTTATATTACACAAATGAAAAATTCTTGGATGATACAAATGACATGACCTCCTTTCTATATATAGGAGTCTAAGGGGTCATAATATAATCAGAGCCGACATATCAATAGTAATGTAAGGGCACAATAATAACAATAGTGGGCTTCTATGGGGCACAATAATAACAATATGGGGACTACATGGGTACAACAATATAATAAGGGGGTTGTACTAATAACAGTAAGGGGTTATACTAGTAGTATAAGGGCCTAACAAGAAAACAATAAGTTTGAAAAGAAAACATTCATCATGAAAAACAATGACTAATTATATGATGCCAACCCATATTTCTTTATTGTTGGAAGAAAACTAGTCAACTATGCTCAAATGACATCATTAAAGTTATCCAAAACTAACTTGGCGGACATTTGAAGTTCTTCTACATGAACTTGTTCCTTTGTGTGGATAAATTTATCTTTGTTTGTGGCAAGGGCTATTAACTTTTCTAGGAGTGATGATGTATACTTACCATCATATTTTACCATTTCCAACTGATTTTTTAGCATCTTCACAGATAATCCTTTTTTGTTGCATCTAAATTGTGTATGATCTCATTGCCCCTAACATATATGACCTACACATGAGGCTACTAGTACAAAGAATATAACACATAACCAAGAATTTGAAGGTAATTAATGATTATAGATGTCTATGGCACAATGTTATAGATTATAGGAATAGTTGGTTGTTTCCTAGAGATCTTTGGGAAGGCCCTAATAGAATGAAGCTAGGACTAGTCAATGGTCCAAAATTGGACCCACTAGTCTAATTTTTTTTTTCTTTACAAGTATCCATGACGAATGTTATTAAACTATATTTTTATTTTGTAACAAGGCGTGAATTTGAATTAGTAATGCTTCTTAGTGGAGATACTTGTGATATTTTGGAACATTCAACACATTCCCTATGTTCATTATATTTCCATTTTTCTTTTTTATTCCATCATGTATGCTCCCATCTGCAATTATAATACATAACTAAAATATTTCCATGAATTCATTCTACTATAAATTTGTATGCTTTAGGCCCAAGGTGATTAATATGATATTGTTTGCAAGAAATATGAACAATATATTGCAATAAACAAGAACAATTGTGGTTATAATCTAGCAAGCCAACCAAAATAGGAAATAAGAAAAATGTCAAACATGGTTGAGAGAGATGGAGATGAATATATCAAAAAGTGATATTTATTTGTATCATAGTTCAAATCACCCTGCATAAATCTATCCTAACCCTAGCCCTTTCAAGCACCAAGATAGACAAAATACTTTGAAGTACGAACCTTTCCTTAAGTTTTTGCACTCTAAAAAATGTTTTCACCTTGACTATCAACACATGATAGATACATAGCTAATACAAATCTACACTTTTTTATATTTTATTGATAATACATCAACTTTATATATTTATGGTTTTTTGCATACTAGAGATATAGCTTATAGAATGCAACTCTCGATGCAATGTCAAATGTAAATATATTTAGATGAAAAACTACAAAGAGAGGATATTCTCTAATGGTTTCATTACAAGGATAATATCATAGAAACTAGAGAAATAAACAGTAGAAAAGAAACTAAAGATAGACAAATCAATTAAGAAATTTTTTAGTAGGAGAATTTGTTGATATCTTAAGCCATGTTCACTCTAGACCAATCATAAGAATTTTTTAGTAGGAAAAGTTGTTGATATATTAAGCCATGTTCGCTCTAGACCAATCATAAGACAAGCAAATGACTCAAAGTGGTTTTAGATGGTTTTAGAGACAATAGTCCTAAAATAGTTTAGGAAATATTCAAGAAAAGTAAAGGTGACTGAGAAAAAGAGTTAAATTTATGTCAAAAAAAGAAAGAAAGAACATAAAATGGCCTTAATTAGCGAATCGAATGTGCATCCCTTGTTATTCATAGACTATAACCAATGTAATATCTCATCCTTGAATTCACATTACCAAAAACAATCATGCATTTAAGTAGGCACCTTCACACTCTGATCTACAATGTATCGCCTAGTACCACTACATGCACCAAATTTCTATGATAGGGTCATTCACAAACCCCCTTTTCTTGGCAATGAAGTATTAGTTACCTATGCAGGTCAACAAGCAATTAATTTTTCCACCAGGATTCAATTTTGAATGTGCTTTGCCCCACCCGAATGGCACAAATTTGAAAGGGATGGCACTGGTTAAAAGTCCTAGGTTCAAGTTGTTGGTTGAATCAATCAAAATAGCTTCTCATGGTTCCCCCATCGATCTAGTAAAATTCAGTCATTTTTTGTAAAATAGTACATCACTGGTAGCAAAATTCAGTCTTAGGGGGTGTTTTTCAATGTTGATTAGTGGTAGACAATATTGTTTTGTCTCCAAGTACAAAATGCAATAACTAGTTACAACACATAAACATCATAACTTAAATGTGACATATCTCCTACCATATACAAACTTTTACATGTAATAGGGCACTCACCTATTTGATTGTAGACAACGAATATGCACCTAGCATTGCAACATTTGATGAGCGTACATGTAGGGATATATACAATGAGATTTTCAAAACCACCACATCCAATTGTGTTATCCAAATGTATACCGTCATAAATGATGCAGTGTTGTGTTTATTAATTGCTATTAATTGTATCAACATATCTGTCATGATTGTCCAATGTTAATCACTATTATGTTAAGCTAAATATTAGAATGAAACCTTCACTAATATGCACTTCAACATAGAAGTTTACAATGTATCAGCTAATATACATTGCAAGGAGATAATGTCATTAATAAATATCAAAATCCTCGTGGAAATATATGTCACTTAAATTTTTATTTTAAGTTAGCTTGCAATTAAAACAGTATCAAAAAAACAATAGGGAAACACAAAACACACAAGTAACTCTAAGCAATGTTAGTGCCTAAATGAGGGATAATATATTACAATTATAGAAAAAATTAAAAGCTTTGCCTTAAGTTGATGAGAAGACTAAGGCATATCTCTCAAGTAGTTTATTGTAGGGTAGGGGAAGATATGTCATGAAGGTCCTCATATGCTAAATATTGTTGTGCTACGCCAAATATCAGAACACCATCTTCACGAATTTGCATTTTTAATAGAGAAATTTGCAATGTATCATTCAATATGAATTACAAGGAGATAGTGGCACTCATGTTAAACAAAATCCTCAAAGGGGGATATTCCATATTAATTTTAATTTTAAAAACTTCTTGTGAAGAAGAAATCACAAAGTCAACAAAACCCTTAAAATGGAATATATTACTTTACTTTTAATTAATTTTCTTACAGACACCACAAATATAAGAAGGAACCACAAAATGAACAAGCACCTTGTAGCAATTTTAGTGCCTAAACAAAGAAATACACATTGCAATTTTCGTAGTCGATATTAAAAGACATACCTGATAAAGCTAATGTGAACCCAAGACTATGATGAGATGAAGAACAATCCAGGAAAATGAAAATCCCATAAGTGACCAATGCCCATGTGGGATTCCTTGTATTACAGTCAAAGCACATCTGCCATGAATAAAAATCACAGTATATCAGATGATATCTATAGGAAATCATAAATAGCTATATAGATCTGGTCTCAAATTATCCAAATCACATTAAATTTTGTTGTGAACGATAAAAAACAATGCAACCACAACAAAATGATTTTTTCTCTGGCGAAAATATTTTGTTCCCACTAAAGAAATAAATTAGCCATAAAGAATTGGAAGGGAAAAACATCATGAAATATGAATAGAACCTTGTTTTTAGGTTTGACCTAGAGCTTTCTGAATACAACATTCTTGTCCATAAAACCCTTGCTATCAATTGGTGAATAATGAAGGTAATGACTCAAAGCACAAAGATTGGAGTACTATGTCTTCAAGAAGAGCAATGTCTTCTTCATGCAAGTCCTCCTCAAGTATTGCCCGACTCTTCTGTAATGATTTTTATATTTTTGGTAGCTAAAATTGTATAGTGGTTTTTCAAATTATTCACAATTTTACATATAAATTTATGAATAATATGACCTTCCAATGGTTCTTGCAAAATAATTTGTAAATCCAGGTTATAGTTATGGAATTTCAAGAATTTAGGTAGCATAGTGTTTTAGAATTTCCATCGTAAAAATATAATTCAAACAATTTTACTGGGAAAAAAATTGCAAGATCCAGGCCAATTTTTGGATTTTCAAGAATTTAGGTGACACAGGGTTTAGATTTTCCCTAGTAAAAATATAATTCAAACAATTTTACTGAGATTTTTTTTTTTTTGTAAGATCCAGGCCAATTTTGGGCCATCCCTGCATGTTTTTAGCCATCCTAGCTATGACCTTGGTAGAGATGCCATTTTTTTATTGGCAAACTAATTTAAATTGTTATATGGTTTATATTCAAATTTGAGAGTTATGGTTGGATAGTCAATTCCCCCACGTTAAATTTTTTCATTGGTTTCCCTTTGAAGTCATCATTCCAAAGAGGTTCCATTACATAATTTGGACCTGTCTACAAAGCTCCCATTAAAAAATTGGGACTACTTACTAAAGAAGTTAGAGATTAAATTTGATGGTAATTGTTTAATGTATTATTTTTTTAATACTGGAAATTCTTAGTATAGAGTGCATGTGAAGGTGTAATGTAAGTATTTATATAATTTTAAATATCAACTTAATTAAAAAATAGAAAAAAAATTAAAAGTGATATCGAGGATGACTATAAACATTTAAATGTTGGGCTAAATTAATAATAAAAATTTACAATAATAAAAACAATAAAAATCAATTTGTTATATTTTGATTTTGTTAGTAAATTGTAATAGGTTTTTTTATAATACCATGGACCAATACCATGGCTTATCAATACCACATGCCCAAAAACCATAACTTATTTTACAACCAAACTATTTTATAATAATATCATGAGATTCTTAACCATGGATGTTCACCCACACATTACCATGGATATCATTAACCTGTAAAAACTAGGCTTTGTTTCAATACTATGGGTCAATACCATGGCTTATCAATACCACATATAAAAAAACATAAGTTATTTCAGAATCTAAATATTTTAAAACAATATGAAAATATTATTAACCATGGATATTTCCCCCCACTTTACCATGGATATTATTAACTTGTAAATAGGCTTTGTTACAATACCATGAGCCAATGCCATCTTATCAATACCACATGCCCAAAAAACATAACTTATTTCACAATCAAAATATTTTATAACAATATGACAAGATTCTTATTCATGGGCATTCACCCTCACTTCTCCATTGATATTATGAACTTGTGAATAGGCTTTGTTATAATAGCATGGGGCTAATACCAAGTCTTATCAATACCACATGCTAAAAAATCATGACTTATATCACAATCAAAATATATTTTAGCAATATGACAATATTCTTAACCATGGATATTCACCCCCAATTTACCATGGATATTATTAACTTTTAAATAGGCTTTGTTACAATATGGTGGGCCAATACCATGGCCTATCAATATCACATGCCCAAAAACCATAACATATTTCACAATAAAAATAATTTAATTTTTTAACATTTTTTAAATTGAAGCTAAAATGAAAAAGATTATAATTTATTTTGAGATATATCTAAACTCTTTATCCTCACCACTACTAAAAATATTCCCATAGAAATTAAATTAAGGATTAAATAAAATTAAAAATGAGAATACTTTTACATTTAAAGATGTGAAAGTTCTATAATATAAATAGTGTTAGTAAGCACCAACATAGATCCATCTTAACTAATCATCCAAGGGATGAGAGTGAGGGGGGGGGGGGGTCAAAGGGAGGGAGATAGTGAAAAATCTAAATGAAAGGAGAGAGAGAGAGAAAAGAGAGTTTGGAAGGAAGAGAGAGAGAGAAAGAGAGGGAGGGGATATATATATATATATATATATATGGAGAGAGTGTGTGCATGTTTAGGGGTGAAATAGAGAGAGTGAATAAGAAAGAGACACATAAATACAAAAATAGATATTATAGTATTATATAACCTGCTTAGATCCATCTTAACCCTGAATCTATCAAGTACCGAGAGGGATCAATTGTCTTCAGGTGCACACCTTGCCTCAATTTTTGCACTAAAAAAAGAGGTTTTCACCTCAAGAGATCGGATCCCTCTCTGTGCTTGATAGATCCAGGGATAAGGTGGATCTAGGCTATTTATATGTATTTGAATTTTTTATGAGGAAAAACATACTTGGATATTTTGTATAATCTTAGCATGATTGCATGTGTTTTATGTATGGTTTTGTATAAATTACAAATATATATTTTTCATGAAATTTTTTTTTCCACATTAATACCAAATCAGAAAGTGTTTAACATAGGGTTTAAGGGGTGGCACAATGTTTTTGTAGGATTCAAGGTAATGTATTGAAACCTCAACAACCTTTCATACAACATAGACAACATTGAGCATACAAAGTTTCAAACCCCATATTCGCTTTCAACAAGTTGTGTGCATACCTAGGTGTTCACATGCCTATTAAGAGGAATCCCAACCATCATAGAGCCATCATGGAAGCCCAACATTGACATATGGTATCAAGAAGACAAATAATGATCATGATTGTTATGAAATCAAACCATATTTAGCAACTAAGCAAAGATTCTTGTAGTTGCATGTATTCCTACGTAAATTATGTCTAATAACTTAGATGGTGGGAAATGCCATAATTTGTTTTTCTAATAATAAAAAGACATTATTTTTGTATTAATATTAATGCAAATATGTAATTTACATCATCTAAAATATACTAAATTTGCCTACCTAAATTACATGATATTGTTATATGTTCAAAATCTAATGTTTGAGCAATATCAAAATCCCCATAGGATTCAAAATAATTTCATAAGAGTCTAGTACTGTTATGTTTGTAATGTATGTTCAAACTAGATAAATAACATGGTATCCAAGTTAAAAACTAGTATCCTAATTTCAATGGATATGACCCTAATAATAAAAAATATAGATATGCATGAAAAGTTATGCCTTCAACTAAAGGAAATGTGTCCTTCTCCTTGTAGGTATTCCTCATAATGTATTTGACCCATTTGTAAGCCCACTCCCATTTTGGATCATCTATCAATATTTTAATGTAATTCCTTGTGAATGTGATCAAAGGGTATAACCCTAAAGGTTCTAATCATCTCCATAACTCTAATAGTCCATTGATGCAGTAGATAACTGTTTAAGGAAGTATAACCTTTTAGACAATCTATAACAACTTTTGTATCCCCTATCACTTGTAAGTTTAGATTGCTGAAGTGACATAATTAAAATGACTAACATAAATGAGAGATTTGTATTATTGTATTACTTGTTAAGTAGTCATATTTATGTTACTAGGCTAAATTAGTCATTCAGGCTAGTCATTTTTAGTTATATTAGTTATTAGCTAGTCGTATATTTTAACCCGAGACTAAATCAGTCGTTTATGCTAGTAATTTTTAGTTAATCACTTTATATTGCTCATTTTTGTTAGTATTTCACTTGGAAAAGCTACAGTGACAAACGTTTTCAGTAACCTAGTCACTAATTTTATCATTTCTACTAGTCAATGTACATAGTTACAATATTCATGACATGTCATGAATATTTCCATTAAGTAGTGGAGACAATATTGATTATGCACCTTCTCTCTATTCCTCTAGTTTTGTTAACTCAGAACCCGCTATGAAATGTCACTAATAATTTTCTTCCGTGGTCTCAAGCTCCATGGCGATGTGGACACCATCTAAAAATCACCATGTTGGAACCACCATAATCCAAAGCCACATGTTATTTATTGCCACAACAACATAGGCCTCCATGTCACCCCCTCCTACTATGTTTTATTGACATCATGTTGATGTCAGGGTGGCATCATCCTACCAAGTGGCATTCCTCAAAGGTGCCATGTGTCACCAAAAATCTATTCACTTGATCCACCAAAGGCCATATCTACATGTGATGTGTCATGCCTCAGTGTGCCACCTTATCAACTTTGCCACATCACACATACACATGATTTGTATCTCATGCGACTTCTTCCACTTTGGCTTAAGTCATGGGTCCCACCAACATCCCAAACCTCCATGCAATGTAGTGGTTTTCTATTTATGGATGGAGTGGTATATTTTTTGAGCCCTGCATAAATAGTTCCTCTCTTCACCAACTATCTATTGGCATTTTTATTTATTACAGTGGAATTAGCAACAGGGGCAGCCTCGTGACTCGTGCCACATGAGGTCAATTCTGACCGCTACCTCTATAACCACTGGGAGCTACACCTGCCCCTCTATATAGCTCCAGGGTAAGTCTGGGGGATTTGAACTCGTGACCTTTAGTACGGAGCCTGCCTTTCTAGTGAACTTCACCGCATTGTGATTACCAACTCACCTACCCCATGGGGCTCTATCTATTGGCTTCTTTATAATGGCATAACATGAATATTATATGATGATTAATGGGAATTTTCCTATCCCACTCTTGATTATCTCAATGTATTTGTAGTTACACAATTGTTCCCTTGGAAGTTTATCAATTCCCATTGGGCCCAAAGATAGGCTAGATCTATTTGAGTCTAGACCCAAAGTATTAAGAACTTTAACAAGAATCATGCATACTAGGAACCCAAATGGTATCTTAACATGTTGTATGTAACATTCTCACAACATAACTCACTAGCCCCAAGACACAAAGATTCCTCCTCTACCATAGGATAAAACCCATACATAATAGGAATCCACATGGTGTCTTAACATGGTGTATGTAACATTTTCATAATCGAGCTCACTAACTCTAAGACACAAAGATTCCACCTCTTCCATAGCATATAACTAATGTATTTAGGAACACCATGATTATTCAATCGGATTTATTAAATAAACATACATGGCATTGGCCACGGGCTTTCAACAGCCTTTATTTAACAAATTTTCAAATATTCACACACAACATGTAATGGAAATCACACACATCCATAGTCATTTGGTCATGTTCAATGATTAAACATAAGCATATAAATAACCTTTCAATAAGGAGAATAACAACATCATAGGGACTTGAAAATCCCTTAAAACAATTCAAATCATTTACAAACCATCACAATAGAACGAAAGGGATATATATATATATATATATATATATATATATATATATATATATAATATATATATATAATATATAATATATATATATATATATATATATATATATATGTATGTATATATATATATATATGTATGTATGTATGTATGTATGTATGTATGTATGTATGTATGTATGCATACATACATACATATATATTTCCAAAGGAAAAATTGTAATCTTTCATTATGTAGAAAAATTACATATAGTAAATGCCCAAGGCATATGCGTAGTTGTTCACCCATGGCCAATTCTAATTACATATAAGTAGACAATTATGGCAGATGCCATTTCCTAAAAGTAGGAATTTAAAAACTTGTACAAAAATAACTTCGTAAAGGTATTCAGTCTAATGAGTCATATATATATGTACATAATTATTTTCATAAATGACAACTGTTTTTAAAAGAATATCCAAAACAGTGATTTAGGGCCTGTCCACCCTATGATATGCATGATCTATGTAGGAGCAGTGATAGTATTGGTATTTTTTCGCACCCTCCTGTTCCATGATCATCCACAGGCCTTGGGGTAGTAACGTGGCCTCCTTGGAAAGCCTGTCAGCACTTTCGTTATATTCCCTATAAATATGTTCACATGAAATTGTGTTATAATTTGCTTTGAAGATGACAACTTCATCCAATATATTTCTAAGTGAATGAGCATGACAATTATTTTTATTTTTGAACCAGTTTATAGTGATTTTGAAATCCCCAAAAATCTGAATGGTTGTGCAATCATGTGCTAATGCAAAGTGCAAAAGATGTTTGAGGGTGATAAGCTCGGCGAAGTTGTTTGTCCCCTCCCCAAACCCAATTGGAGGGGACAAACACTGTTATATATCTTCATTTGATAACACTGTTATACCCGCTATCATGTAATAACATCATTCATCATTCATATTACACCAACATGCAAAAGATACAAGAATCATATCTCATTATTTGGATGATTGATAACTAAGAAAGGGACTAATTCTCCTCCCAATGGTAGGTAAACTACATACAATCCTTTATTCTAGTTAACCAACCCTCAGCCAGATTCAGAGTCTAAGGATTGTAGTGCTTAATGGAAATTCACACTATTCAATCAAAACACATGTGAATTCAAGACACACGGTGCCTCCGCCCTCAATCCAGAAGTAGTCCATAGAGCATAGTATCTCCACCTAAGAACTCACTTGCAAGAATCCAGAGTCACCAATCTCTCCACCTGTAGTTCGACAAGAATCTATAGCACACAATGTCTCCACCCAAAAATCACTTACAAGAATCTAGAACACATGTGTCTCCACTCAATTACACTATAAGAATCAAGAGCCCATAATTCTTTCACCTGTAATCTGACAGGAATCCAGAGCACTCCATACCTCCACCTGATAGCTTTCATGGGAATATAGAGCCTAAATTAATGGTCTCCACTTATGAAAATCAAGAGAAGTCCTAGAGTATCTAGTGCCTCCACCTGTTATGCAGGAATCTAGAGTCCACTACCACCGTATATTCTCAACACCATAACTTCTCCTTTCTGCAATGCCCCTTAGCTACCTCCTAAGTATAAGTATACGTTGAGCCTTGTACAATGATTTATGAATTTCTATTTCACGTTTCTTCATGTTTCCATGCAACCCAGATCATGGGTATTCCTTATGTGTGCCTAATCTTGCTTATTATTTATACTTCTCATCTATCTGATAATGCTTAATTGCATCTTTACTTGAAATCCCGTGCGAAAGTGTCTCCCATATTCTTCCATTCACTTACTATTGTGTTTTGACCAATGCCAACTATCCTAAAAGATTGATATGATAGTGTAAATTATTGTACCATGAAAGAGGGATATAGGTGGAGATTGAATTGTGACATTCAAAGATTGGATATTTCCCTAGGTCATTCACAATAATATTCTCATCAGGGATTTGAATCTGTGTCCTCGCTCTCAGTCTAGTCATCATTTATATTTCACATCAATTTACATGACATTTAATATAGTAATATTTACATAAAGAAACAAAAAAAGTGTTGTCACAAACTTGACCTCCTTATAGGAATACCATCCTTAGTGTTCTATACCAAAACAGAGTTCACATTGAGATTTATATACAAATAGATCTCTTTACATTTTCTTACATAGAAAACAAAAATGGGTAAGTTTCTATTATTTTCACTGCCATCTCCCAAGTGGCTTCATCAAGTTTAAATTTCCTCCACTACACCTTGACCTTCTTGATTACTTTATTCTCGAGTGTGATCTACTTCTAATCCATAATGCACATTATCCCTGGCTGAAATTCTTCCCCAAATTCCACTTGTATCACCAATCAACAACATGATTAGTATCATGTACATATGTTTTAAGAAAGGAAGCATAGAAAAAATTGTGTGCCTCCACTATAGGTTGTGATGCTTATTTGTAGGCCATTAGCCCCACTGTTTTGATGATTTGAAATATTCCACAAAATCTTATTGCTAGCTTTGCATAAGATCCAATCTTTAGTGAAATTCTCCTTAGTCCAATGTGGAGGTAAACATGTTCCCCCACTAGGAACTCTTTGTGCATTATCTATTAATATGCATAAATATTTTTCCTATCTTGAGCCATTTCCAATTTCTTCCTAATGGAAAATACTTCGTATTCCACTTCCTTAAGTATATCTGACCCGATATGCACTCTATTCAATGGATCATTCAAGTTGATACATGTGTTGCACTTTTTTCCATAAATATCATCAAATGGACTCATCTTTAATGATTATTGGTAACCATTGTTGTAGGAAAAATCTACCAAGGGTAGAAACTCTTCCCACTTATTTGTGTGATACATGACATACATTTTCAACATGTCATCCAACACTCTATTAACTCTTTTAGTATGTCCATCTATTTTAGGATGGTATGTTGTACTCGAGGCTAACTTTGTCCCAAAACCAACAAACAATACCTTCCAAAACTTAGAAGTAAATTTATCATCCTTGCCTGAGATGATATTCTTGGATATACCATGCAATATCATTAGTTCATTTCTAAAAACATGAGAAATATTACTTTCCTTATCAAATGATTTAATAGCCACAAAATGAGCCACCTTGCTCATCATATCTATCACCATAATTACATAATCACACTGCATGGATGTACTTGTAGTGTGGTAATGAAGTCCATTGATATGAATTACTACTTCCATTGAGGAATGGGGATTGAATGTAGCAGTCCCACTGGGTGTCTACATTTAACTTTTACTTGTTGGCACATTAGGAACCTGGATATGTATTCCTCCACATATTTCCTTATGCCTAGACAATAATACATATTTTTCATGGATATTATCCTTTTCTGATAACTTGGATGACGAAAATATGGTTGATGAGCCTCATCATTGGGTAACTATATGGACCTTAATACACCTCCTAGCTTATTCAAATCAACTCTTCTCATAATTTCTTACATGTTTTGATTATATTTTGCTTAATGAGATGAGTCAAAGTTAGATATTATGCCTAGTGGACTAATGTGTATTGATTGTAGGTTTTTGAGAGAAATTCATTGAAATTTTGGCTAATTAAGGGATGAAACTCGAATGAGACAAGAAGGAGAGATTGTAGGGGATAGATCCTCCTCATTTAATCCTCACTCATTTGAATATTCCTCCATCAAGCAGCCAAGTCATGAAGATCAAAAGGTAGCCAAGCCAATGACAATCAAAGAGCCATTTCATCTCGAGTTTAGGAGCTGAGCCTCCCCAGATTTAAGGAAGTCATTGGAGACTTTAGTTGTATAAATAAGGAGGCCTAAAGCCTCATTAAGATTCTAATTTTTGATGTAAAAACACTAGGCATTTTTGAGTTCAAGACTTTTGGAAGACATTGTTATTTAATTTTCTAATTTGATAATGAGAATCGGCATTTCATTGATCTATCACCGAGTTGACTCAGAGGGATGAAGCTCTTGGGTTAGGGCCCAAACTTAGTAGAAAATTCTCCTCTTCTTGTATTTTTATGCTTAGTTTATTTCATAGGTTAATGGTTGAATTGTCTTTAGAATTATTTCATTACAAGTAGTTGTGGATTTGATTAGTTTGCTTCCATTTGTGCATTGCTTCATCATTAACTTAGGAATATAAAGGAATATCAAAAAGTTATTAGTAGGTGGATTTTTCCTCAATCCTCCCTTGAGGGACCATGGTTTGAGGAAAAACTCCTATGCAACCCCAAAAAGACAGAATTCTGATTTCTCATGGAATTTAGGGTTTTTTGGTACTTAGGTCAGCATTTTACTAGTTTTCAAGAATAGGATTTAATTGTCATTTATGCTACCTTCAGTCTTACATTATAATTCATCAAGGTTTCATATTACCCTATAGGTTTTCCCATGCATTAAATGGGCATCTAGCTCATCAAATTATGTTTTCCATAGTTAATTGAAATCATTCTTGTTTACATGATTTATGGATAAATATCAATGATGGATGCAGTGCAGGAGTTTCAGTAGTATAGAGGGATTTCATGATCAACAACCCCATGCTAGCCTCATCCATCCATGGTTATCACCTTGCTTCACTAAATCCCTCACTAAATTCATCATTCCACAAGAATACTTCTCCAAGCTTGTTGAGCAAATCCAACCATCTCACAACTTTGTTTTTGAGTTCTGAAGGAGTCCTAGGCACTCCCTTGCCTCATTTCATCCACCATCCACCTTCCCTAAGCCTTACATCACCTTAAAAATCCCTCCTCTTGCTCTCAGCCATATCCTATACGAATACAAGGGATCGTGTAGGAATATAGGATATCTTGTAGGACGCATTAGGACATCTTGTAGGTTTACCTATAGTGGCCTATTTTGAGGCTGAATTATGGAAAAAACCCCTAGGAAGCTAGAAAAGGAACCCTACTTTCTTCCCAAGCCATCTAACCATCCACCATCATCCCTAATCCACCTGCCACATCACCAAAAGAAGTTAGCTTTCACGCTTTCACACAAAAAAAGAAGGAAAAAAAGAGTTATTTTGTTCATTTACATGCACAAAAGTAGAATGTTTGATGTTTAAAATTGCATGCCTGGGACAGTAGGATTTCACATATGATAATTTAGCATTCACTTGAAGAAAATCCTCTTAGTAGTTAGATTAGATGAATGGCATGTTTAAGGATTTGATTTCAATCTTTTTCCTTACTGCAGTAGACACGATTTCTTTTAGTGTAGATTTCCCTTTTTCCTCATTGGTAATCAAGCTTCTTCTGAATATATAGAAGTCTGGATTGAAAAAACTTAGTGGCCTATCACCAGCTTAGCAGTGACAAAGAGAGGACTGGTCACATTTACTTGTGTATACAACACTATCATCTCCAAGTTTGTACGAACCTTGGGTTGATAAAGTAAAGTTGGTAGCCCCAGGATTTGCAGCATTCTTGCTGCAATGCTGGTGCTCATCACTTTTTTGGTTCTGTTTCCAAGGAGGTGTCTAAGTAATATGTGATTTCTGATTTCTTTCTTCCATTTCTTATCTCTAACAGTCTACTATTAGCTTCACTTCTGCAAAAGTAATTTAGGTTGATTTCTTTTCCATTCTGCAAGTGAGATTTCATTCAAACAATTAGTTTTCATTCAGTCAATTAGTTTCCATTTAGTTGTGATTTAAATTATGCAATTATTCTCAAAGATTGAAAAAAAACAAAAAACAAAACAAAAACACTTATTTCATGCCTTGTAGGAATAGGGATAACTTAGGAAAATTTCTACCAAATACCCCCACCGCTTCAAACAAACAATCTTCCCTCTTCTTCGATGGTTGTGAATTGGAGGACCTCTTAGGTGAACAACCAGAGATATTTGAAGAGCCTACAGGGGGAGAAGAAGAAGGAGAATCCATTCCAACTGACCTAATGGCTAAAAATAGAAATGATAGAGGAGATAGAGAAATAATTGAGGGTGACTTTCCCATAAGAGAAACTAATGGGGATACCAAGATGAAAAACATAAGCCCCTCTTCTCTTCCTCATTCCCATGGCCTGACCTCAGAAAATCCAAACACTTTCTTGTTTGAGTTTACTGTCATATGCAAAACTTATGATTACACCAATGATGAGTAGAAGTTGAAATTATTCCCATCCACTCTCAAGGATGTGACTTTGCATTGGTTCATGGGTTTACTTGGGGATAACATCAAAACGTGGGCTTAGATGCAGCAAGCATTCAACAACAAGTATCGAGACTACTATAGGTCCAAAGACACCAAAGAGGAAAATTTTAGGATGACCTTAGGGCATGATTAATCCCTAGAGGATTATGAAGAAAGATTCCAGCTTAGCTACAAAAGGGCCAGGTCACACTTGATCGTAAGTCTTTGAAGCTAGTCCTACTTAGAGGGGTGAGGAAGATCTTCTGGATACCCTAACCCTATTAGCAGGAGGGGGAATCTACCAGCTACCCTATGAAGATATCAAGACTGACTTTAGAAACCATTCTAGGGCAGCTAGGAAAAAGGGTAGGGGTATTCAACTAATGGCTAGTCCATCCTCTTCCAATACATCCATCAAAGGTAAAATTAGAAATACGTTGGAGGATTTCAAGAGTGAAATGATGCAAACCCTTTCCCTACAAATGGACACTATGCACATTAAGAGAAAGTAGGAGGAAGCAGAGAGAGCCTTAGCCATTATCTACGCTAGATTCATAAGGAGGCACCCTAGGAATGAATGTCCATTGAATCTGATTGAAGTCTGCTTGGTCTGTGAAGAAAACGACTCCACAGACAAGTGCCCTTCTCTACCTGGACTAAAAGATGTATATCAGGGAACTGAAGGGGTGGGTGAACATATCTATTATGTAAATCAAAGGAGACCTCATGGGGCTAGGCCATACTAACACCACATGCAAAGGTCATCCCATGCATATTACAACCCTAAATAGACCACATCCAATTACACCTCCTTTTTCACCTCAATGCCATAACTAGCCAACCAGCCACTCATTTCAGCAATGTGCTCCACCACAACCTTAGTGGAATGCACTGCCCCAGGGGTGGAGACCCCCATACAAAAATTCTCTAGCTTTATTGTCTTCACCACCTACTCAACCATATATTTTACACCCTAATCCACCTAAACAACCTCATATGCCTGCCCAACCAAATACGAACCCAAACAACAGACAGGCACAACAAGTGTACAATGGAGAGACATCCTATCCTACTTATGTTGTGGAGATTCAGGAAATCAACCTAAGATTTGGGAGAGTGCTCCTAGAAAACCAACCTCCACCTCCACTTAGGGAGAGTGAGGAGGAAAGAGAGGAAAACATGCCTAGAGTAAATACACCACCCTTTCCTAAGAGATTAACTCAACTAGTCCAGCCTACCCCAGAAGAGAATGAACTTCTGGGTGAATTGAAAAATCTATGTATCAGAATTCCACTTCTCCAAGCCATAAAGGATGTACCTATTTACAACAAGTTGATTAAGGAGAAGTGCTTCAAACATCGAGGGAGGTGAAAAAGAGACACTCCTACCATTAATGTCATTGGACAACTGTATGACTTAATAACAATGTAAACTTTGAAACGGGAACTATAAACTCAAAACGGGAACTCTGGCCCGAAAACCCCAAAAAGCCATCAAAAGCAGTGCTAAAAACGAAAAGTGTGTATACTGGAACGATGTTTTTTTTTAGGTGCCAATTTTGAACGTGTTTTAAAAATGGCGGTGACTACGAAATTTACTACGAAATTTTTGTGCAAAATATAGCTTCAAAACGAAAGTGATGCTACTAGAATAACGTTTGTTTTTTAGGGTCAATTTTCAAACTTTTAAAAAAATGCTAATAAAACCAATTTTTTATGTCTCAAACAAAGTTAATTTTTAAGGAAAA
>APFE030817796.1:162561-206230 GCA_000404065.3 Pinus taeda | reverse complement strand
CAGGTTACCAAAAATTTGTACATATTGACAATGCTGCAATATAATATTTGATGAATAAACCTAATGTGAATGCCAAAATTATTAGATGGTTATGTTTATTACAATAGTTTGATCTAACTGTTATTGATAAGTCTATCAAGGAGAATGTTGTTGCATATTTTTTATGCAGATTAGCTTTTGTTGCAGGGGAGGAAGAAATGGTTGATGATCAGTTATCGGATGAACACTTATTTTCCATTTTAGTTTTCTCTTCATGGTTTGCTGACATAGCAAACTACTTGGTGTCTGCACAGTTCCCATCAAAATTTTCCTCCAGAGAGATAAACAATATTGTGATGAAGAGTGCCCCATTCACTTAGACTGGGGGAAACCTCTTCAAGCTAGGCCTTGAACAAATTATGAGAAGATGTGTCAGGGAGGAGGAAGTCTTTGACATCCTTCTAACCTATCACGAAGGGCCTTGTGGAGGTCACTTTGCAGCCAAGAGGACAAAATTCAAGGTGCTACAAGCTGTGTATTATTGGCCCACTCTTCATCAGGATGTGAGAATGTATACTAGTTAGTGTGGTCAGTGCCAAAGGATGGGAAAGCCTACTCCAAGGGATGAAATGCCTCTACAACCTCAAGTGACTTTTGAGCCATTTGACAAGTGGGGCATGGTTTTCATTGGACCTATTGACCCTCCATCTAGGAAAAATTAGTACATCATTGTGTGCACTGATTGTTTGACCAAGTGGGTTGAAACCAAGGCAATCAAGGCAACAATAAAGGAGAAAGTGGCTGAGTTCTTAAGGGAAAATGTATTTTATAAGTTTGGGTACCTTAGGAAACTGGTCATTGATCAAGGCAGTCAGTTTACATCTCACATGATTGAAAACTTGTTAAGCCAGCACAAGATCAAGCGTAAAAAATCCACTCCTTACTGCCCACAAGCTAATGGGAAAGTGGAGGTGACCAACAGAGTGTTGGAGGGCATACTGACCAAAGTGATTAGTAGTAGCAGAAAATATTTGGCATATAAATTAGTTGAGGCCACTTGGGCCTACAATACAACTTGGAAGACCACCATTGCATTCACTCCCTATGAGTTTCTCTATGGGAAAAAGGCCCTGTTGTCCATTGAATTTGAGTACAATACATTGATAATGGTAGCACAACTAGATCTATATCTCACCAATGAAAAACAAGAGATATATCTCCAGTTGAATGGGTTAGATGAGTTCAGAATGCAGATGCTCCTACACACAGAGGTGACTCGGGTTCAAAGGAAGATCTGGCATGACAAGAACATAAAGGAAAAACAATTTCAAGAAGGTGATTTGGCTTTTTTGTATGATTTCAGATACAAAGATTTTAAAGGAAATTCAAGGACTAGATGGTTAGGGCCTTATGTCATAGAGAAATGTCATGATTATGGTTCAGTGAAGATAAGAACCATTGATGTAGAGGTTATTCCTTTACTTGTCAATTGACATAGATTGAAGGTCTACAAGAAGCCCTTGTTAAAGCAAGAATACATTGATGGAATTAGCAAGAGAGTGATGGTAATGGAGCAATTCTCAACTTCCACTCCATCAAGCCACTGAAAAAAAGAAAAAAAATAAGGAAAAAAAAAGAGAGAAAAAATAAGGAGACTTAGGTGAAAGCCTCCATGAGGCACCTGAGTCCCACTGTTGGGTTGAAAACCTCTTGAGGTAGACCAATGGTGTAAAAAAAAAAGGAGATAAAAAGGATCTCTAGGTGAAAACCTATTTTGAGGCACTCAAGGAAAGCAGCTAGGATGAAAACCTCTTGGAGGCAGACTAGTTGTTTCCAAAAAAAAAAAAAAAAGAAAAAACAGAAAAGAAAACTTTCAAAATGTTCTTTGCAGAAGGATCAGAGCAATAAGAGGGGATTAAAATGACCTATATAGTTCATGTTTTCATTTTTCCATTCCATATCCTTCATCATTCCATCATTCCCTCCATTTTTTAACTCATCTAGCTCAGTTTGCAAGGGTTCTCTATTTTCTACAGGATTCCCTAAAAACCTACAGTATGATCCTGTAGGAATTACAATGGCTTGGGAATCCCAAGGAAAGTAACCCTAGAGCAAGGGGATGACCTGCTTATGAAAAAAAAAAGGGTATCTACTTCACCATCTCATCACCATGTCTCTCTCCACCATGATCACCCCTGCATTCATCCAATAATGTTAGTTTCAAAAAATTATTTTATATCTATATCTATATCTATATATAAATAATAATATATATATATTATAATATATAAATTATATATATATATATATATATAGATAGATAGATAATTTGAGAGGATAAATACAGAGAACAAGGGGACAACACCTGCAGCCATTACCCCTCATTCACCAATCCCTGGACCCCTTCTCTACCCATGACAACCATCCTCATGCTCCAGAAGTGAAGAAATGATTAAAACATTATGAGGGAGAGGGAGCTACATGACATCCTGTAGCAGCCTATCCCACAAAACTAAAAAATCACAGGTTGTAGTCAGCTTTAGCATGGAGATCCATAGGTCAAAGAAGCTCCTCCAGAGGCTAGCAACAACGAAAGGATCATTAGCATCAGCATCCAATACCGGCACATCAAGGAAAAACATCAAAGGAGGACAATAAGAAAAAAGAAGAGAAAAAAACACATGCAACCAATACACAACAAGGACTTCACTCTCCAATAAGAAACATCAAGGCATCTTATCACAGGTATGTATCTTGCTTCAACTCTCTCGTTAGCATAATATGATCAAACATGTAGATTTGTGAAAGAGTTGGTTTTATAAGCGAAATGTGGCTAGTTAACTTGGCCACATTCGATTAGTCAACAAGGAGAATATAGTTAGTTCATTACACAAGTGGCAACAATAAAGTCAGGAGAAAGGAGATATGAGGTCGAAAGTGGTTAAGTTATGGATGCTTGAAGTGGGAGATGATTATGAGGAGGGGAGAAATGATGATGTGGTAGTGGGACCAATGGTCTGAAAATGGGTACTCGTACTTCGGGTACCAGCACACCATACCATTCAAATCACCCATATGAGGAAAAAAATTGTTTATTCCCATGCATAGATGCATTCACAATATCAAGGCTACATCAAAAAAAAGTTTCTCTTGACCCTTGAAGCAGTCTACAAGAAATAGAGTGAGCAATTTTTCCAGCATAGGAGCACCTACAGGATCCTACGAGAAAGCCTACATGATCCTAAAGGAGATCCTACAAGATACATAACAGTCACCTACAGGATTGGTAGTGAGCATTTTTAAAGGGGAAAATCAAAGGTTGGCTTCATCAGGAAGTGACAAGGAGGTAGGAGGTATACCTTCCCACCTTTTCCAAGTAAAAAATATATAGAAAATCCTTATATTTTGTTGAAAAGATTGCAGACTAGGGAATTATACACATAATTTCCATTTAAAAGTTCTCATCCATTAGAATTTTGTATTAGACATATACAACCCTCCACATCCATCAAAGAAAAATGACAGGGGGATTTAACAAGGGGGAACCCACAAACACAGTGAGAATTCATGAGCACCCTCCTGTACTAGAGATATTCACAAGGCACAATTGGATGGGTTTCTTTGAAAAATTGAGGGGATATGATGATGAAGTGGTGAGAGACTTTTATCTCTCCCTCATACCACTGACTAGGACCCATGCCACTATTGTGGTGAAAGGCCTCTCTATGGAACTCACCCTTGAAATCATAGGTAGAATCACCACACTTACTTTAGGGTTGCCTTGGAGAAAGGAGGATAAGGGTAACAATGAAATTGCAAAGAATAAATTCTTTTTGGAAGGAGAGGAGGCAATGGAAGACAAAAATGGGGTCAAAAGAGGAAATATGCCATATTCTTGGAATGAAATTAGCTACCACCTCATTAAGTATATATCATGTGAAGGTAGGTACAGTGTGGTATATGGATACCACTTTAGGCTTCTCCAAGGGATGAGGTTTGGAGCAGACACACCTCCTCAAAACAGACTAAGCATACCTTACTTTCGTCTTCAATAAATGATAGATATGAGCCTTAAGGTGTAGGAAGGAAACCATCAACAACTAGCCCATCATGGGTTAATTAGACTTATCATAGAATATTCCCTCCAAAACCTATGACTCCCTATCACATGGGAAACTTCCAGAGACATGTAGACAGAGGAAGACATAAAAACCCTTGAATATGACAAAAGCCCCACCACCAGTGAAAGGGATGAAGAGGGAGCAAAGAGGGATGAAGAAGAAACAAAGAAGGATAAAGAGGAAACATACGAGGAAGGAGAGGAAGAAAAGGAGAAGGAAAGTGGTGAAGAGATAGAAGAAGATGCAAAGGAAGATATTAATGAACATAGTGAGGAACTAGAGGGAAACGAAGAGGAGAAAGATAAGAGTGAGAAGTAGAATGGAAAAGAGGAGACAAAAGAAAAGGAAGAATAGAGGTCTATAATGCAAGGCAAAGAAGGGGAGGAATCACCTAGGGTATCTCCCGAACCCATTGAGAAAGAGGTAGTAACTACCCTCACTACCCTAAGTACCCCTATCAAGCGAAAAGGGAAGAGACAGAGACAAACTCCATTGTACTGTAGGACAAGAAAAAGTACAAGGATCAAGCAAGGAAAACCTCAAACACTCACCAAAGTTCGTATTTTCATTGAGTTCTCACCAAAACAACAAGAAAGGATAACTCCTCTTGTGAAAAATCAAGGGGAAGGATCATCAGGAAAAGCCTCTTCCAGGCTTCCTATCACTTATATTAGGAGGCCTGTCACTAGATTTGCCTCATAGAAAGGAAAAGGTCTCCTATAGGAGACACAGAAGGACCTATAGGAAGCAGAGGCCATCCTATAGGAAACTCTGCTAAACCTATAAGAAACTCACAAATTGGACAAAGAAGGGATCATGCAGTAATGAATAAAGAAGGAGGATCCATAACTGAGCGAACCTAGTCCTCAACCCAACCTTGAATCCTACTACAGGTTCATTGAAGGGGGTGGGGTCATTCCACAAAAATTTTCCATCCCCTTATTCTTTCAGCTTGAGAAATAAAGGTCAAGAACACATAGGTGGATGCTAATTGCCAAATCTAAAGGATTGGAGGACATAGGTCATATGGAGGAGAAAGTAAAGGAGATGGGAAGAGAACTGAGTAGCCTTAGGGACAAAGAGGTAATGATGAAAGCTTAATTGGAGGCAGAGAATGCATGGTTAAGGGGACAACTACAAGAATGAGAAAATCAATTGGCATCCATGGCCAGTCTATCCTTAGAGGAAATCTAGTGCGGGATTCCAGCAAAGTCTTATGCATTGTATCTTAAGGAATAGTGGTTGCAATTCCAAATCAAAACTTTAGCATGGAGAGGCACTATTCCCTTCCAAGATTATAAACAATCCATTTATCTATGTGATCAAAACACCTTGGAGGATAGAGCTAAAATGTCTCAGTTTTACCTCCACAACTTGGCCTTGACTGATCTAAATGTGTGGGATAAAAATTCAAAACTGGGGGACTTACAGTTGATGGCTCTCACATCTTGGATGAATCATGAGGAAGTAAGGGTTGTAGAAATGAAGAAATTAATGGAAAGAAAAGAAAAAAAAACCCTCATGGTAAGAGCTGAGCAATCAAATCCAATGGTTTTCATCAACACCCATAACTTGATTGCAAATGAACCTCAACTTGCACCTAGGTGCCTTGCTACCGAAGAGCAAGAAATCACACACTTTGAGGGCATTTTCAAGCTGTTAGGGGATGACATCATGAAAGGTTGCCAAAGGAGATAGAACATTTTTCCCTGCAACTTGAAAATCAGAGAGTACCATTCTCCTAAGAGAATGAGAGAGGCGCTGAACAGAACACCAATGTACAAGCAAGCTCTCCAGAGACTTAAAGTCAATTGGATTGGGTTGAGACTCAGTCCACCATTGCTCTTAGGAATGTTGGAAGGAAGGAAGGAAGAGGAAGAAAGAAAGAAGTGGCAGGAGATAGAGAGGAAGGCAAGATTCTATGCACAGGAAGAGGAAGCTACAAGAAAAGCATGGGATGTCAGGGAGGTCACTAGAGCAATGAAAGACATGGAGATAGATTGAGTTGCTTAGAGGATGAGCAACACTTTCAGTAGGGGGTGATGATGCGCCTCATCATTGGGTAACTATATGGACCCTAATACACCTCCTAGCTTATTCAAATAAAATATTCTCATAATTTTGTACATGTTTTGATAATATGTTTCTTAATGAGATGAGTCAAAGTGATATATTATGCCTAGTGGAATAATGTGCATTGATTACAGGCTTTTGGGAGCAATTCATGGAAATTTTGGCTAATTAAGGGCTGAAACTTGAATGAGACAAGGGGGAGATATTGTAGGGGATAGATCATCCTCATTTACTCTTCACTCATTCAAATATTCCTCCATCAAATCACACTAGCTCGGAGTTACAAGTAGCCAAATCATGAAGGTCAAAAGGCAGCCAAGCCAGTGACAGTTAAAGAGCTAGTTCATCTTGAGTTTTGGAGTCGAGAATCCCTAGATTTAAGGAAGTCATTGGAGAATTCAATTGTATAAATAAGGATGTCTAGAGCCTCATTAGGATTCAAATTTGATGTAAAAAAACTAGGCATTTTCAAGTTCAAGATTTGTGGATGACATTGTTATGTAATTTTCTGATTTGATAATGAGAATGAACATTTCCTTGATCCAACACTGAGTTGACTCAGAGGGCTAAAGCTCTTGGGTTAGGGCCCAAAACTAGTAGAAAAGGCTCATCTTCTTGTATTTGTATTCCTAGTTGATTTCATAGATTAATGGTTGAATTATCTTTAGCACTATTTCATTACAAGTAATTGTGGATTTGATTAGTTTGCTTCCATTTGTGCATTGCTTCAAGATTAGCTTAGGAATATAAAGGAATATAAAAAAAAAAAAAAAAATAGTAGGTGGATTTGGCCTCAATTCTCCCTTAAGGGACCATGGTTTGAGGAAAGAACTTCTATGCAGCCCCAAAAAGACAAAATTCTGATTTCTCATGGAATTTAGGGTATTCTGTTACTTAGGTCAGCATTTTACTATTTTTCAAGAATAGGATTTAATTGTGATTTCTGCTATCTTCAGTCTTACATTATATTTCATCAAGGTTTCATATTACCCTACAAGTTTTCCCATGCATGAAATAGGCATCTAGCTCATGAAATTCTGTTTTCCTTAGTTAATTGAAATCCTTCTCATTTACATGATTTATGGATAAATGTTAATGATTGATGCAGTGCAGGAGTTTTAGAAGTACAGAGAGATTTCATCATTAGCAAGCCCATCCTAACCTCATCCATCCATGATTATCACTTTCCTTCACTAAATCCCTCACTAAATTCATCATTCCATAAGAATACTTCTCCAAGCTTGTTGAACAAATCCAACCATCTCACAACTTTGTTTCTGAGTTTTGAAGGAGTCCTAGGCACTCCCTTGCCTCATTTCATCCACTATCCACCTTCTCTAAGCCTTACATCACCTTCCAAATGCCTCATCTTGCACTTAGCCATATCCTGTAGGACGCATTAGGACATCCTGTAGGTTGACCTATAGTGGCCTATTTTGAGGTCAATTTGTGGAAAAAGCCCCTATGAAGCTAGAAAAGGACCCCTACTTGCCTCCGAAGCCATCTGATCATCCACCATCATCCCTAATCCACCTTCCACATCACCAAAAGAAGTTAGCTTTCACACTTTCACACAAAAAATAGAAAAAGGAAAAAAAGAGTTATTTTGTTCATTTACATGCACAACAGTAGAATGTTTGATGTTTCAAATTGCATTCCTAGGACAATAGGATTACACATATGATAATTTAGCATTCCCTTGAAGAAAAGAATCTTAGCAGCTAGATTAGATCAATGGTGTGTTTAAGAATTTGATTTTAGTCTTTTTCTTTACTGCAGTAGACAAGATTTCTTTTAGTGTAAATTTACCTTTTTCCTCATTGGTAATCAAGCTTCTTTTGAATCAATAAAGTCTGGTTTGAAAAAACTTAGTGGTCTATCACCATCTTAGTAGTGACAAAGAGCAGACCCATCACATTTACTTATGTATATAACACTGTCACCTCCAAGTTTGTACGAACCCCTGGTTGATAAAGTAAAGTTGGTAGCCCTAGGAGTTGCAGCATTCTTGCCGCAATTCTAGTGCTCATCAATGGTATTTTATGCAGCTCATCATAAATGAGCTTCTTAAAGTTTCCCATACAATATATTTACCATATACCTTTAAATTTGAGAAAACCATCATTTATAAGTGATAAATGTTTGGTCACTATTCCTTCTAGCTCACGTTGCAAGCATTTTTTGATTTATTGGTAGTGTTCATCCTATTGTATATTGTCCTTAATATTTTCTTGGATGTTGACTTCAGAAGAAATTATAGCTACTACATGAGCTACTTTTAACCTTCTGTTCAGTGCATCATCTACCTTTCTATCCTTTCCTTTTATGTATTCTATTTCAAAATAAAACTCATTAATCAAGGCTAACTATATTTCCTATTGTTGTAGCGGCTACAACAACCCTCCAAAATTTTGGGCTGCACCAATCTCAGAGCTTCCCTTGAAGAGTTTCACTTGATGACTGCAAACACTTGGGTTCACTCCATGAGCTTGTGCGAGTCTTTACATTTGCCTTGCTTGTTTATTGCATTCAAGTCCCTGCATGTTGATGTCTAAGTCATGCTTGTGATCGTGTTTTGATTATGCTAAAAGTCTTTGCTTCATATGTGTTTGTTGTGTTCGCCATGAAAGCATCTGTCACACTCATACACAGATTCACATTCACTGTCACACAAGCATCGTCTCGATCATGAATGATCAACCATGAGTATCGCACTTGTTGCTTGCACCATTAGTCAGTAATTTTGAACATGTGTATCTTGATGGTTTGGTCATTTTGTTGTCAATTCATGTGAGTGTGTGTTCATATGATAACCTATGCACCTTTTGACTGTTCACACACTTAGTCATTTTTCCTGAAGTTTTGACAACCAAACTCCTCACTGATAGTTGGACCATCACCTTACTTTCGACTCGATTGACTGTTAACCAGAACAGAGCAAAACCACCAAGCTAGTCCTTTCAAGTTGTGCTACTCACAAGAAACTCAATCAATTCTCATGCTTGCCACCCAGACAGTTAGACCTAGAAGTCACCCCAGGACTGACTCCCCTAAAAAATTATGCAGAGGCCATTGACCTCACCCATTCAATTGACTGAGAAAATTCCATGGACAGGCCGGATAAACACTAAGTTCCCATTCTTGTCTTCTTCAGAAAATTACGTAGTTTTCCCTGTCAGTCATCTGGACAGTCAACCGACTGTTCATCTTAGAAATTGCACAGTACTCATGAGCAGGCCTTCTGCTTCCCATCAATCAGTTCACCTCAGAAATTCTGCAGAGATGATCAGCAAGCCGGCTGCAGTGCAGTTTTCCTAGCCAATAGCTCCTAGGAGCAGACTACCTATTCCCTCCAGCAATTGTGCACTTTCTACTACCATTGACTAAGTGGCCAACTGCTAGTTCTATTTGGGAATTGTGGAGTTTTGGTTGTCAGTGACCCCAACAACCAACTGTAAGTTCCGTCTAGAATATGCATAGTTTTGGCTACCAGTGACCTAGCAGCCAACTAGCAGTTCCCTCGAGGAATTGCACAATTCTCACTACTAGTCCCTCAGGCAGCTCCCCAAAAAAAATTGAGCAATCCCTGCTGGCTAACCCTTCAAGCAGCCCCGTCTGTTCCTTTGGAAAATTGCTAAAATCTAGCTGTACAGCATCTGCTGACTGTTCATTCTAGAAAATGTGTAGAGCATGCCTACCTTTCCCTCCTGTAGCTTGACCATCCCTCTCAAAATTTGCGCAATTTTCCCTCCCAGCCAAGCCAGACCTTGCAGATAGTCACTATCGACTCATATTGTCTATCTATATCTCTCAGTGACTCTTGCACAATTTTCATTAGTAGTTTACCAGAGTCATCACCCCACATCACAGCCCTGCTGCCTCTCCCGATCACCTGCATTCGAATGATCATGTGTCATGGTAGACTAGGCGGTTTTGGATTTGATGTCATCTCATCATGAGTGACTACAAGTACAGGTACACCAACAAACATGTCAAGATGAAGAAATGGATGAACGAAGGGAGCACATGCAGATGGACAGGTTCACCAACAGATGAATGAACGAAGCATGTGAAGTGGACGAACACAACGAACATGCACCTTCATGAACAAGTGAGCCTGTCAAGCCTTCCACCATGAAAGCAAGGAACAACATGCTAAAGCTTCATCAAGCGAACCAATGACCATTGAAGACTCCAAACACTTCGCCATGCAGACGTGAATCTATGATACACGATGAAGACATCCATCACTCAACAACATTGTAGCTCGACATGCACTCCAGCGTAGCATGAATGTACTAGCATTGTCATGTCAAGTCATGTCGAGTCAAGTCGTGAGTCATGTTGCCCACATCTCCACTATGGGTTTGTTGTCAATTAATGTGATGTAACGTGGAAGTCAAAGAGACCCACTTGTTGAAATTAGAGTCATGTAAGCTGAAAAGACATGGAAGTTGAATTGTCATGAGGGTATTTGAGCAACCACAAGGGTCAGTTTCACCCTTGGCTATAAATACCCCCCTCATTTGTACATGAAAGGGCTTTTCACCTCAGCTCCTCCCACATAGCCAAGAGAGTCTATAATCTTTTCTTCGAGGAGTAAGTAGTGGCTCCAATGCCTCGCTGTCAAGTTAGTGATGTATGGTGTAACGATGTGTCTTGTAACTTTCGCTTAATTCAGAAGCCTATCAACATGCCAACACATTTTCACACATGTATTGCATTTGTTATAAGACTAATCTTTAACACTTGTAATTCACGTTTCTTTAACTTGTGTTCTACATTTGAACTGATTCATTTGTTGTAATGCATAATCTATTAATGGAAATGTGTTGTATATGCTGCTAATGTTGTCTTGTCTGTATCGACTGCTCTGCTAGACATCAGACAAACCTTTTACATGAAACTTGCTATAACAACCGTTGAACTTGTTCTGACTAATCCGTGAGTGCTATATGTGTTATCTTACCTTGTATGTTGTGATTGTTCCATTCGAGTGGAATTCTCTGCCAAAAGTTGTGTATCTACTTTGTGTTGTGTGTTCCTAGCCCAGTTGGGACTGATCCCTTTCAACTTGGAACTCACCTTCACCTTCTTCTCCTCATAGTGAAAGAACCATTGACACAATTACACTTACACTCACCAAGCACACGAAACTCACTTCTTGAAGACAAAGTGAATCACTCTCCTGTGCTAACAAGCAAGATTTGAGGCAAATCCTTAAGATAATGGCAACCAGGCCATCATACTAGACAAGACTCCCACACCAAATGGTGTGAGGTCTAGTTGGGACTTCATACCGGGGTGATCCCCTGAATGTTGGTGGGTCTAGCATCGTCAACATTTCTGGCACTAGAAGGAGGGCAGCGAGTTGTATATGGCTGAAATTCTTGTCACACTCATTCACGAAATATCTAGTCAAGGCAGTGACTTGCACTCTCTCTCACCTACACGCGACTCAATGGTTGGTTACTCATCACCTCCCTGTGTTGAGCATGAGACTTCAATCAACACCTTCGCTTCATTCGTCCCATCACTCGCCAGTTCACAAAAGTAGTCAAATTGATCCTAGATAAACAACATCTTCCACATGCAGTGAGGAAGCCAAAGTCCACTCCCACGAGTGTTGTTGTATTATTAGTGGAAGAAGAGACCCTTGCCACACTTGAAGGTCTAGAAGAAGCTATGAAAGACAAAAATAAATCTCCCATTCTCCGGAAAAAGTGAACAAGGCACTCTTGTGATCTCAGGATCAAACTTTGGTGTAGGAGGCGGAGGTGAACCAACAGACTTAGAGTTGGAAACATAAAACTCTGAAGGAGAGGAATAGTACGAAGAAGGAAAACAGATGGCTGACCAAATATTGAATGAATGACTCAAGGACCATTGGCTCTCCCAGCCATCTTGCATAAGATGTCGAAGCGAGTGGAGAGAATGAACATCAAGTTTGATCCTGATAGCATGGTAAAGGTGGAAGACCATCTAGGCAACTTCTATGTACATCAGACCTTTGAGGTGCATTATGATGATATCGCATGTAGACTATTCCCATGTACCTTGGTTGGTCATGCAACTGCTTGGTATCATAGCCTTCCATCGAACTCTATACACAACTAGGTCATATTCAAATGCATGTTCCTTGAGAAGTTCATTGACGACAAGACCACAACCATGCTACTCAAAGAGTTTGGAAGCCTCAAGATGGAGGGAAAAGAGAAAGTGAAAGATTTCAATTAGAGCTTTACACGTATATGGAACAATTTCCCAGTAGACACTAAGCCTCATGTCTCCATCACCATTGATTACTACACGCTCTCACTGCCGACCAACATTGCACAGTTTGTAAAGCGATCTATGAGCCAACACTATTGGAAAATTGTGAAGAGGCTATCATTGTTGAGAAAGCTCTGCATGTAGTTGGAGTCATCAAGGATGATGAATCGACGAAGGATTCCAAGGATGCGAATAGTAAGTCCCTGGAAATGGTAAGAAAGGGTAGAGATAAGGAAGAAACCAATATTGAGACCCTCATTCGCCTTGTCAAGAGCTTGACAACTGAAGTGTCCTAACTCAAGCAATGTAAAATGGAGACTTTTTGTTGAAAAGTGTGCAACAAGAAATGCTAAATTTAGAATGTGCTAAAAATAGACCTGCTAAAAATAGCATGTCTAAAAATAGTAGTTTGGCTAGTGAGGGCATTAGCCACATTGAGTGAGAGGTGAAACTGCTAAAAATAAAAAGTTCTAAAAATAACATTTCTGGCTCCCTTCCTATTTATAGCAGTCCCTAGTCTATCTATAGGAAGTAAAATTAATTTTGGTCTCAATAGCAGTTGGAAATATTAATTAATTAATTCAGTCGGGTTAATTAGTTAAGGAAATTCGAATTTGAAGTCTTTGTGAGCATGCACATGAGTTGTCCCACTGATTAAGGAATTTATCCTTAATTTCCTCCACTGATTGAGGGAATAAGTATGAGTTCTATACTGAGAGAATCAATTGACTTAATTCTAACTAGTCAAGTCCAGTTAGATTATTTTAACAAGTTGTTAAAATAATAAAATATAGTTTGTTAATGCTTGCATGCATGTGAGAACTATTATTTTAGATAACTAAGGATTCACTCATGGATAATTGTTGCATGTCAGTTCTGTTAGACACCCAGTTGAGATTACATGTGGGACAGTGTACTATTAGATGCTTGGATATTTCTAGTAACTATTCCTTGCATGGAGAAGGATCTATTATAGGAGATTGGAGGACTTGTGGCCTATATATTGAGGCCTAGGTAGTCCATGATTTTCATCTTCTGATTGAAGATCATCATAGTACAGAGAAAGCAAGATAGCTATTGAGATGATTCTTTTTGTATGTTGAAGAGGATTTCCACTTGATTGATAATACAGTGTTGGGGATTTACGTTGGTGCTTTCCCTAGTGATATATTATGTGTTATGTGTGATTGATTTCTCTTGATTAGTTATGCATGTTTCTACTTGATGTTGCTCATGGATTTGATTATGCTTCCGCTTAATGTTTTGTAGAAGTAGAACAAGTATTATGCTTTAGGACATTGCATATATCAGTTTGTTCTATAGGTGGAATTTCTACATGGTATCAGAGCTAGTTGATTTGTAGAAAAATTATACAAAATTCTACATGATATCAGAGCACAGGTGATCAAGCAAGAACAATTTATTGAGAGGATATTTCAAAGTTTTGAGTTTTGGGCTGAGAGTTTGCAGAGCAGATCTGAAAATTTATGTAGAAAGTTTTCAAAAACAAGTAGTAAATTTGGATTCCTTTTGGAAAAATACCCAAAAAAAAAAAAAAAAGTGGGCTGAATCGGAGTTCAGATGAGGGAGATATCGCTAATTTAAAAATCAACTCTTTTTCCAGAAAATTTCATGATGGCAGGAAAGTGGAAATAGATTGTTGTGCTAGCAAAGAATCTGTATGCACTTGAGGTACAAGATGCATGCAAATCCTTAAAAAGCAAGGAAAATGTTAGATACTTGGTGGTTGAGAGGGAGATTGAATTACCTCTCAACATGCAAAGCTAGAAGAAGTCTCAGATGATTGTGGAGGAGCCACAATTGGTGCAGTAGCTTCAAGAGGTTGTGGAGCAGCCACAACAGGGGAAGCTGAGACGAGATCGAGTAGAGGCATCTACTCATGCAGAGACCTCTAGTAGGGGGAAACTTCGAGCCAGGTGGACAGAGGATTGCATGCAGCTATACCTCCAAGTAGGAGGTGGGGCGATATAGAGTGATTGTCCCAAGGAGGAGAGGCAGGATCCTTGAGGTACTCAACCTCTTGGATGAGACCTTGCTATAGGAACCACGATGTGGAGTAACAAGAACTAACTGATTGGGTAGAGATAGATGCGGATGGAGCAGCAGAGAGAGTGACAGTGCAGGGAATCCCAAGACAATGCATAGCTAGCAGGTTGTAGCAATGCGAGAGGCACAAGTATTTTGCACAGTGCTAGGTGACACAGAGAGATGTGCAATGGTGCGAGATGCATGGAGATGTTGCAGTAGCGGAGATGTTAGAGAGGGAGCACTTGTCAGCAGCAGGTATAGCTTCAGCATCAGAGTATGTTCCTAGCCCAACAAAGTGGTCAGTTGGGAGTGTTTTGTTCCAAGTGTTGTTGGAGCAAGTGGATCGGGTAGATGTGTTGCATCTAGAACATTCCAGAGTTACAGGAATGGGTTCGAGAGGAAGCCTTTCTTGTTGAGAGGAAGTGTTGAAAAGTGTGAAACAAGGAATGATAAATTTAGAATGTGCTAAAAATAGACCTACTAAAAATAACGTGTCTAAAATAGCAGTTTGGCCAGTGAGGTCATTGGCTACGTTGGGTGAGAGGTGAAACTGCTAAAAATAGAAAGTTCTAAAAATAGCATTTCTGGGTCCCTTCCTATTTATAGCAGTCCCTAGTCTATCTATAGGAAGTAAAATTAATTTTGGTCTTAACAGCAGTTGGAAATATTAATTAATTAATTGAGTTGAGTTAACTAGTTAAGGAAATTCGAATTTGAAGTATTTGTGAGCATGCACATGAGTTATCCCACTGATTGAGCAATTTATCCTCAATTTCCTCCACTGATTAAGGGAATAAGTATGAGTTCTATAATGAGAGAATTAGTTGACTTAGTTCTAACTATTCAAGTCCAGTTAGATTATTTTAACAAGTTGTTAAAATAATAAAATATACTTTGTTAATGCTTGCATGCATGTGGCAACTATTATTTTAGATAACTGAGGATTCACTCATGGATAACTGTTGCATGTCAGTTTTGTCAGAGACCCAGTTGAGATCAGATGTGGGACAGTGTACTATCATATGCTTGGATATTTCTAGTAAGTATTCCTTGCGTGGAGAAGGATCTATTATAGGATATTGGAGGACTTGTGGCCTATATATTGAGGCCTAGGCAGTCCATGATTTTCATCTTCTGATTGAAGATCATCAGAGTACAGAGAGAGAAGGATAGCTATTGAGGTGATTCTTTTTGTATGTTGAAGAGGATTTCCACTTGATTGATAATACAGTGTTTGGGTTTTATGCTGGTGCTTTCCCCAGTGATTGATTATGTGTTATGTGTGATTGATTTTTCTTGATTAGTTATGCATGTTTCTACTTGATGTTTCTCATGAATTCGATTATGCTTCCGCTTATTGTTTTGTAGAACTAGAACAAGTATTATGCTTTAGGACATTACATATATCGATTTGTTCTATAGGTGAAATTTCTACATGGTATCAGAGCTAGCTGATTTATAGAAAAATTCTACAAAATTCTACACTTTTGCAAGCAGTCATCCACCCAGGTAAAGACATGCAAGCAGCACATCAAACACCAATCGGTTTGTTCCAAAAACTGTGCAGAAGCCTGTATTCCAGCTCAAACGGTGTGTGGATCCTAAGTTCTTTTCTTCCCACAAAGAACATCATCATGAGAACTCTTGTTCGGACTAGAAGTGAGTCACAAATGCTTTCTACAGTCATACACTCAATGTGTAAAGAAATATGCAGGAGCAACTGGAAGACACTAACAATGATCAAGAGGTTGGGCTTGATGAGCCATCAAGCTCTTAGCATGAGGTGAACGTGTATCAGTGCTTGCAAATAGACACCGAGGAGTAGCCCTAGAAGCAAATTGACCATCACAATCTTAGAAGCAAAGGGGCTCCTCCTACACTTGGGGAGATCCAAGAAAATATTAGATCTCCCCAAGAAAATATTAGACTACTAGTAAGGAAGGCTGATCCAGTGGCCGTCCTGAAGTAGAAAACAAAAAGCAAGTCTAGGAAGACAGTGGTAGAAAAGAGTACATCCATGAGCAGCAAGTTGCAAAACACTCTGCCAGAAAACAAAAACACTCGTTCCACCTTGGACACCTTGGATAGTCAACCACCTCTGGACTACAACATTGTCGATGACATGAAGAAAACTTGAGCGAACATCAGTTTGTTTGAGTTGGCTAAGATCCAGAGTTAGCGAGATATCCTGATGTGTGCTTTGGGATAGACAGCAGTAGACAATGCAACCTCTACCAACCAGGGAGAAATCACACCTCCCATATCACTTTCCATAGTGCTTAATACACTTTGAATGGAAGAATGAAACTCATGTTTCTCTCCATTCCTACTTTCATTTCAAATTTTTAACTACAATGTTCACAACTGCTTGGTTGATTATAGCACGACAACCAACATCATGCCACTCTCCATTACTAAGAAGATCAATGCACAATGGAGTGAGACATTTAGGCGAATCATCCAAATTGATCGAACATCAGTACCAACCATTGGTGAACTGCAAGACATGAACATCTGACTATCCCATGACAGTCGAGTCCACCAATGCATCAACATAGTTATTATGGACATAGCAGAAGCATATGGTCTATTACTTAGCAGAGACTGGTCCACCAAACTAGATGGATATTTCGCTACGGACTAGTCTCACATGTGGCTTTCGTACAAGGTCAAGTGTAACCAAATCCAGGTAGAATTTGAGCAGTACATGAAGCATAATGTCACTCCCATCAATGGAAAGAATGAACCATTAGCTCTTGCAGAACTCATGTTTGGCAACTACCTCCTTCAGACAACATCAATGTGTTATCTTGCATGGCCAGCTCCAATGCCACCAGACACATAGTTGGGACTCCTTCCTTACCCAACTGATGGTAATGAAACTTGTACATCACATTGTACCAATAGTAGCAGTAGTAGTAGCGACACTAGGAGCAATAGTACTAGGACATCAAGTGGTCCACGTATAGATGAGTTGTGGATTTTGTACTTCAACAGATCAAAGACACGGGATGGATCATGAGCTGGGTGTGTTCTAATCGACCCTTGCAATAGGAAGCATCTGGTGTCAAGCTTCTTAGAGTTTGAGTGCACAAACAATGTAGCAGAATATGAAGCACTCGTGTTGGGCTTGCAAAAGGCCATCAACCTCAAAGTGGTCATGCTTAAAGTGGTAGGTGATTCAGAGATAGTGGTACAACAGGTACATGACACCATTCACTATTTATCAACACATCTCAAAACTACTAAGAAGAGGTATGGATACTAATCTATAACTTCTAAGCATTTAATATCATTGTTGTGCCATGTATGAGTAATGCAGCTACCAATGCACTAGAAAATACATCCTCAAGAATGTCACTGATTATGGATAGATTTAGTATTGAAATTTTGTACAAACCATCTATCTTAGACAACATAACTAACTTATGCATGTTTAGTGATGATCAAAATATACTACATTTTATGGCCAACGTGATGTTTTCAAAGATGTAGTAATAGACGATGACGAGAACGAGTGCTCTCTGCAAGCAGGTGTTGATGGCCTGAAAGGCCACATTATCACAAAAGGTGTGGTATCACTGGAAAAGCTATATGACTTGCAAGAGCAGTTCCAAGGGCCAAGGAACAACAAGACTTATAGTTCCACCATGAGGCATGAATTGATAAACCTTGGAATAGAAAAGAATCCAAAGTTTGTTAATCTTGGTACATGTTGTACACAACAAGAATAGCAAGCCTTCATCTGCTTATTTAAATAGTACCAAGATGTGTTCACGTGGATGTACGATGACTTAAAAACTTATGACATGTGGATCATCCAACATATCGTCCTAATCAAGGAAGGGATCAACAAAATATGAGAAAAGTACATATGTCGCTTGACCCCTCTTATAGAAAGCATTTACTAAATTTTTGGATGCACGGATCATATATAAATTTCATCATTCCACTTGGGTCTCCAACCTTGTGCCTGTATGAAATAAGTCTGGGGAAATCCACTTGTGTGTTGATTTTCGGAACGTTAACGATGCCTCAGACAATGACAACTACCCTGTGCTATCTATGGACCATATTTTGCAAACAGTATCTGGGGCATAGATGTTCTCTCTCCTTGATATTTTTTCAAGATATAATCAGGTTCTAGTAGTAGAACCTGACAGACCAAAACTACCTTTCGTACTAAGTGGGGTACATTCATGCATATAAGAATTCCATTTGGGCTTGTAGACACAGGCGCAACATTTCAGTGCGCTATGGACATCGCATTTCGCGGACTCATTGGTTAGAGTGTGGTGGTAAACCTTGATGATGTGACTCTGTTCTCAAGAATATGAGGAGACCACATACGCCATCTTAAAAAAAATTTCAAGTGATGCCAAAGATACAGGATTTCCCTGAATCCCAGGAAGAGTGTATTCGTTGTGTCAGAGTTGAACCTCCTCAGACACATTGTTCCCAAGAGTGGGATCAAGGTGGATTTAGACCGGGTCCAAGCTATCACGTGGATTCCTCACATAGTCAACAAGAAATCCATGTAGTCCTGCTTGGGAAACATAAAATTCCTCTGGAAATTCATCTCGGATTATGCACAAATAGTCAAGCTGATGCAGTACATGATTAAGAAAGATCTAGTGTACACCTTGGGCAAGAAAGAAAAACATGCATTCACCTAGATTAAGCAAGACATCACTGAGGCACCCACGCTTTACATCCCAGATTTCAAAAAAGATTTCCTGCTATGCACCTTTGCTTCCGATAACTCACTAGTTGTAGTGCTCACTCAGAAAGACGAAGCTAATGATGAACGTCCCATCTCTTTCATGAGTGCAAGCATGCAAGGACTAGAGATTAACTACCCCACCATTGATAAATAGGCTTATGTAGTTTACAAGGTAGTGAAACACTTTAGGCCCTATTTTTTGAAGAACCACTGCATAGTCTTCATCCCCCACCAAATAGTTCATACATTGCTAGTACAACAAGAGTTGGGAGAACTACGTGCAAACTGGATGAAAGGTTTGCAAGAATATGATCTTGAAATCAAGTCAATACACACAATCAAAGGACATGGGCTTTGCAATCTTGCAGTTGAAGTAGTACACGCTCCATAGAATGAAGAAGAGCTCGCCATTTGGGAGCAGGAGATTGAAATGTACAAAATAAGGTGAGCAAACCTCACGAAAAGCGAGACCTCTTGGCACGCAGATGTACACCGGTACCTTGAGCATGGCATCATACCCTCTCACTTTTCTATTAGATAGAAGAGGGAATTGCGCCTGAAAGCCTTAGCATATTAGTCAGTGCATGGAGTGATTTATAGGAAGCATAGTAATGGAATTTTGATTAGGTGTCTAGAGGCACAGGAATCAGAGAAGGTACTTCAAGATCTGCATGACAAACCCGTCGGGGGTCACTTTGCAGGAAATACCATGGCACACAAGGTTATGCAAGCTGGTTTTTGCTGGCCTACATTATTCAAGGATGTGCATGCCTATGCCCGCAAATGCTCAGTTTGTTAGCGATGCGCTGGTAGAACATGGAGATCAACAACCCCACTACGCCCTATTGCATTAACTGAACCATTCCAACAGTGGGGCCTAGACATTGTTGGGGAAATTTTCCCTCATTCATCAAAGCAACACCGCAATATCCTAACAAAAATTAACTATTTTATGCAGTGGACATAAGTAGTTCTGCTCAAACAAGTGAATGACCAAGTGGTCATTAGCTTCCTCCAGTAGAATATCATCTCATGCTTTGACATTCAATATCACTTGTTTTTGATAATGCAATTTACTTTTCATATTTGAAACTCTATGACTTTGCATTATAGAATGGTATTGTGTTAAAGCATTCATCGAATTACTATCCACAAGGAAATGGTCTGGCAGAGTCTATGAATAAGAGCCTCATCTACATAATCAAGAAGACAATTTTCTCTGAGAAACATAACTAGCATACTGCCCTGCTGAATGCAATATGGGTTGGCCATGTAACACATAATCCCTCTCTAAATACCTCACCATAATTCCTGGTTTATGGTAAAGAAGCTATCCTCCCATTGAATATCTACTTGTCTTCTCTTCAACCTTTCTAGGAATCCCAAGGCAAGCCTTGCCAGCTAGTACGACGTAGGAAGGACGCTCTCCATAAGCTTGAGGAAGAGAGGATGAAAGAAAAAGAAAAATTCACACTCCACTAGAACCGTATCAAGAGGTGGTTCGATAAGAATTCTGCAAGGAAAGCTAGCTTTGATGTGGGTGACTTAGTTCTAAAATGGGATAAACCCCATGAAGACAAAGGAAAGCATATGAAGTTCCAGTCCCTATAGATTGTCCCGTCCACAGTCCATGAGAAGCTTGGCCCACACACGTATTGTTTGTGATCACTTGATAGGAGGATTGAAAACCTTCCTATCAACGACCAAGATCTCCAACAATATTTTCAGTAGGTCTGGTTGTGCCCGTGCCATGTACATAGTTTGCTTGCTGCTTCTGGTTTCATTTGGTTTGTTTTGCTTATTATCTTTGCTTTCTCTTTGTTTGGTTAAGATTACTATTTTTTTTCACATTCATTTTGTTTGTTTGATATATTACTATTTTTGTTTCCAGAAATAAGTTTTGCCAACTACTACATTTTGGGTTTTGAATAGAGTATGTGGCTGAAATTTGAAGAGACTTGTGACACTACAACACTTGGTCAATCTTGAGTCTGTTTTCTCTGTGCTTGGTTGAAAACTTTGGCTGATGAAGTCCTAACAAAAAATATGAATCATCTATAATGGAAGCTTTGGTCCAACTTTGAATCTGTGTCCACACTGGGAAGCCCCATGCCTATACTCAACCTTCTCCTCTGTGTTTTTAAGCTAATCCAGCTAGTAGAAATAAAGAAGGGGAAAAACCTAAATGAGAAAACCTATGTCATAGGTCTTACATGCTTCTCTGAGAGAACAACCTCTTCTGCTCTCAATAAGTCAGGATTCCTCTTCCGCCCCAAAAAATAAAAAAGTGTCTATGCATAGTTCTCTTAAAAAATACAAAGGCCAAAGAAAAGAAAGGCTTCCTACACAGAGGGATGAAGCATGCAACTCAACCGGGGTACTGACCAAGCTCGCTAGTAGTGGAGCAATGTGTTTGTTCCTGCATGACTCCACCGGGTAATGTCGAGACCTACTAGGAATTACATAGTTTTGGCTACCAGTGACCCAGTAGCCAACTAGTAGTTCCCTCTGGGAATTGCATAGTTCTGGCTGCTAGTCCCCCGGGCAGTTCCCTAGTAAAACTACACAATCCCTACCTGCTGACACTTCATGCAGCCCAAACCATTCCTCTAGAAAAATTCATAGATCTTGTTGTCCAGCCCCTGCTAACTATTCGTTCTAGAAAATGCACAGAGCATGCTTGCCTTACCCTCTTGCAGCCCGAACTGCCCCTCCCAAAATTTGTGCAATTTTTCCTCCCATTCGATCTAGACCTTGCAGACAGTCACTGTTGACTCAAATTTTCTTTCTCCATCTCTCAGTGACTCTTGCGTAATTTTCATTAGTAGTTTACTGGAGTTGTCATTGCACATCATAGCCCTGCTACCTCTCTCGGTCACTCGCATTCGAATGATCATGTCTCATGGTAGACTAGGAGGTTTTCGATTTGATGTCGTCTCGTCATGAGCGACAGCAGGTACAGGTACACCAAAAAACATGTTAAGATGACGAATGGCATGAACAAAGGGAGAAAATATAGATGGACAGATTCACCAACGAAAAAATGAACAAAGCATTCGAAGTAGACAAACATGATGAACATGCACCTTCGCGAACAAGTGAGCTTGTCAAGCCTTCCAGCATGAAAGTAAGGAACAACATGCTAAAGCTTCATCATGAAAACCAAGGACCATCAAAGAATCCATGCACTTCACCATGTGAAGGTGAAGCTATGGTACACCATGAAGACATCTATCACTCTGTAACACTATAGCTCGACATGCACTCTAGCAACAACATGAATGTACCAGCATTTTCATGTCAAGTCATGTCAAGTCAAGTCATGAGTCATGTTTCCCACATCTCCACTATGGGTTTGTTGTCAATCAATGTGATGTAACGTGGAACTCCAAGAGACCCACTTGTTGAACATAGAGTCATGTAAGTCGAAAAGTCATAGAAGTTGAATGGTCATGAGGGTCATCGAATAGCCACAAGGGTCAGTTTCACCCTTGGCTATAAATAACCCCCTCATTTGTACATCAAAGGACTTTTCACCTCAACTCCTCCCACATAGGCAAGAGAGTCTATAATATTTTCTTTGAGTAAGTAGTGGCTCCGACGCCCTGCTAACGGGGTTAGTGATGTATGGTGTAACAATGTGTCTTGGAACTTTCACTTAATTCAAAAGTCTATCAACAAGCCAACATGTTTTCACACGTATTGTATTTGTTGTAAGACTGATCTTTAACACTTCTAATGCATGTTGCTTTAACTAGTGTTCTACATTTGAACTAATTCATTTGTTGTAATGCATAATCTATTAATTGAAATGTGTTGTATATTCTACTAATTTTGTCATGTTTATGTCGACTGATTAATTGGAGATCAGACAAACCTTTCACATGAACCTTGTTGTAACAACCGTTGAGCTTGTTTGAACTGATATGTGAGTGATGTACATGTTATCTTACCTTGTATGTTGTGACTAGTGCATCCAAGTGAACTACTCCACTGGAAGCTATGTATGTCCTTTGTGTTGTGTGTTCTTAGCCGAGTTGGGATTGATCCCTTTCAACTTGGAACTCACCTTCATCTTCTTCCCCTCACAGTGAAAGAACCATTGACACAAGTACACTTACACTCACCACGCACGGGAACCTCACTTCTCGAAGACAAAGTGAACCACTCTCCTATGCTGACAAGCAAGAGTTGAGGTAAATACTTAAGATAATGGCAATCAGGCCATCATACAGGATGGGACTCCCACACCAAACAGTGTGAGGTCTAGTTGGGACTTCATACCGGGGTGATCCCATGAATGTTGTTGGATCCAACACCATCAACACCTGTCAAGCATTTATCTTGGCTTGATCAAATAGGTACCTTATCCTTCAATGATCTAGAATTAGGCTAAACTTTTTTTTGAGGAGGTAGTGCTTCCACATCTTCAGTGCATGGACTATTGTTTCAAATTCTAAATCATGAGTTATGTTCCACTCATGCTCATTCAAATTTATGTACTCATATAAGACCACATGTCCTTATTACATTAGGAATGAAACAAGCGCCTCCTTATAGGCATTTGTGCACACCAAAAAAAAATTATTTGGGTTTATTATCCACAATATCGATGCATGTGTGAGCAAATCCTTCAATTTCTCAAAATTGGCTTCACATTGCGATGTCCATTGGAATTTCATTCCTTTTCATTGTAGCGTTGCGATTGGATGCCCAAGCATTGAGAAATTGCATATGAACCTATGGTAATAACTAGCCAATCCCATGAAATATTGAATATTTTCCATTTTTTAAGGAATATTCACTCCATAACAAATTTAGTATTTTCTATATTCACTCCTACTCATTCTTTGGAGATGATGTGCACAAAATACTAAACTTGGGACTACAATAACTCACACTTTCTAAGCTTGGCATAAAGCTTGTTCTCTCTCATGACTTGCAATATTGTTGCTAAATGTTTTTGATGCTCCTTGATTTTTTAATAAACTAAGACATCATCAACAAAAACCAGTACAAACTTGTCGAAATATGGATTGAGGACATTATTGATTAAACACATAAATGTTGTTGGGTGTTTGTGAGTAAAAAAAGTGCAACTAAAAATTGATAATGCCCATACATGGTTCTAAATTTAGTTTTGTGAATATATTCATCTCTAATGCATACGTGGTGGTACCCAGGCCTCAAATCAATCTTCAGAAATATTGCAACTCCTATCAGTTGGTCAAAGATATAATCAATCCTATGTGGAGGGTATACGTTCTTAATTCTGCCTTTGTTGAGTTATCTACAGTCAACACAACACCTCAATGTACCATCTTTCTTCTTCAAAAATAATACAGACACTAGCCAAGGTGATACACTAGGTATGATATATCCTCTTTCCAACATTTCTTTTAGCTACAATTTTAGCTCTACCAACTTTGGTGGAATCATTTTTTATGGAGATTTTGATACTGATAATGATCATGATAGTAATTCAATTGATAAATTCATTTACCTCCTTGGCGGAATTCCTGGGATCTCTTTAGAGAAAACATTGCTAAATTACTTTATTACTAGGTGTTCTTCAATTCGGTCTTTATCGACCTATAATTCACTAATAAATTGAACATCATATAGCTTGCACCCCATTCTGTTACACCTCGTCAATCATAGCACAATGATTTTCCAAACTACCACCAACTTCATTCTTCCTTGTAATTTCACATTCCCCCTAGTCATTAGGGAATTCAATTGATTTGCTGAAACAATCAACTTTGGTTCTATGGCCCACAAGCTAATCTATATCGATTAATATGCCATATGAACCCAATGGTAATAAATTTTGATTTGTAGTTGTGGGCATGCTACATATCATGAATGGGAATGATTTCACCACATGTTAAACCCATTTCTTAGTCCCCATGGCCAACTAGACAAGCCATGACTTGTCATGGGAGGTGTTTTGCAATGCACCCCTCTTTAAATTCTTGGGGCTAACGTAAGTAAAATTAGAACCTAGGTTTATTAGAATTGAAACCTGTTGGTTATGCATGATACTTTCTATTGTGATCATGAATTTATAGTGATCAAATTGCCTATTGTCAAGTGTGACATAAATTCATGGCACGCTTTGAGCCACATCCTTCACGACTTCTACTTCTTTCATATTGTACATCCTCGACCATTAAACTATCACCAAGGATAGGTTCTCTTCCAACGATTCTCTCACATGTCCAACACTACATGGTTCTTCCATTGAATCGATCCCTATCAATAATAGATTTTTATTTATTTTTATACCCATCCTTGGTAGAAGTGGAAAACTTCACGTTTAATTTAACAAAATTCATTTCTTTATCTCTAAAACTAGATTTATCGTTCATTTTCTGATTAGTCCCGAGCTTAGTTTTGTGCTTTGATTTCCCATAAAAAATACTTCATTTTCCTGATGCCATCCTCCATTTTTTTAGGCTCTTTGAATTATATTATATCCTTGAATACCTGAGGTATCCCATTGAGATATATTTCAATATTTTCCTTCGCATCCTTAATGTAAGGGACATATCTAAATAGTTCCAAAACTATAATTATATATTCATCAGTTTTCAACTTCTTGAGTTTGTGCTCATAGTATCACTGATATAGGTACTTTTACCTAAAGTACCTTTTAAATTTCCTCTAGAATATCCCCTTCTCTTTGATGTATTTTACATTCCTCAAACATTCCCACCAGATATTAGTCTTTCCTTTTAGGATTTATATGGTTACACTTACCTTCATGTTCTTAAAGTAATCATGTAACTTGAAATATTTTATCATCCCTTAGCCATGCCTCTACTTTCTCAACCTTCTTCACCTCTCCATTAAAGGTAGGAGGTTTTACCCTCTTAAATTCTTTGGGCATGAAGTCCTTTCCTTTCCTTCTTTGCTAGTGATATATTTTAGTTGCAACACCTAAACAATTGCTCATGACTTCCTCACCTCCTTTTTGGAGTGCTCAGTGGAGCTCCACATCTCACACTACCCTCACTCACTTGCCTATGTATTTTCTTGGATTGGTTTCCTTTTTCACCATCAAACTTCAATTAATGTTTTCCAACTCCTAGTGGAATTTGGCTTCCTATACCCTTTGCTAGGTGGTCAAAACCTAGATCATGTTGCCTCTACTTTTGAAAATTTGACAAACTTTGCAATATGATGTAATTTACTTCTACTTGCTTCTATTGAGCCATGAAATATATTTCATTGTCATCCTTGTAGCTTCTCATCTCAAATCTTATGCTTCTAAGAGTGTTCATTCAATCTGGGGATCCTTCCTCTATCCTAGTTCCAACTAACTCTTCTTCCTGACATTGGTGACATTTATCAAGGTTGTGTTGCACCATTCTACTACTCATTCCTGGTGGCTTCTTATGTGTTTTCATGCACCCGTCACTATTAGACAATCCATAATAAAAATAAAACATGCTTTGTGAAAATTAAACATGCTCAATATCACCTTAGAAAATCTTCCACAAGAATATCATTGAGAAGCTATCTGAAACACCATATTTCAAGTTAGTATAACCATTATGAAATGCAAATCATATTAATTCAATACATTCTTGCACCAAACAATCACTATAAACTACTACACTTTGTAACAAAGTTTAAATATTATCCTTCTAGCCCCATCTAGTCCAAGTGTTCAAACTAGGCATGTTGTTGCCACACCGTAATATAATTCCAAATATATTGATTTATGGGCCCATTTAGGTCCAATGTTGAACCATACTCTAGAACCACTCTTTAATTATCTCTCCCACCCATTTGAGCTTATCTCGGTTGAATGGGAGGTGTTATTTTTTATTAACTTGACCCCTTGGTCTCATTATGAAGATGGCGTTATAAAATTTCTCCTTCACTAAATTTAGTGAAATTAACTTTGGTCAACACCATCACATTTGGCTTGTCAAGAGTTTTCCAATGATATAAATGTTTCCTCAATACGAGCTTTGGATTGAAATTTATTTCCACCTAAATTTTGAACCCCTTAATCTTTCCACGTCAATAAATATCAGCCATGTGGCAATCACGTGGCACTACCACCTCACATGGGATCCAACATGGCACCTTCCATGTCATAGCACTATAATTCCACTAGGCCATCACTCTAATCCCCAAAGGATATTCCATCCAAAGCTCCATGTTGTAATGAAATTATGAAGGTCCCCCACCTAGTGCTCTCATCAGACTACAACCTTACCACTTTGGTGTACACAATTTTGAATTTCATGATTCATTGTGAATATTTCGATTAAGTAACAGAGATGATATATGTTAGACACATTTTTTTTATTTTGCAGGTTCTATTAACTCTGTAGCCTACTACGAAATGACACCAATAATTTTCCTCCATGGTGATTTGGCCCCCCTCCATGCATATCACCATGTCAGCACCACATGGAAACTCCATGAGAAGTGGAACCACAATCCATAGTTATGTGTCACTTACTTCCATGTCAAGAAATACCTCAATGTGGTCCCATTCTACTATGTCTTGCTAACATTAACTTACCACATGGAATTCCTTGAATTTTCCACATGGCAAAAAAAAATGGCAACTTGATCCACTGAAGGCAATATCTGCATGTTGTGTGTGACACCTCAACATGCTAACTCGACAGATTCACGACATAGTGCATACACGTCATATATGTCCCACATGACTTATGCCACTTCAGCTTAATTCATGGATCCCACTAGGGTCCCAGACCTCCGTGAAAAGCAGTTATTTCCCATTTATGGATAGAGAGGGATCTCTATCAAACCCTCTATCAACAACACCCATTTTCACTAAAAAACTACTAAAATTCCCAACATGGTGCAACATGAATATAATATGGTGAGTAATTTGAATTTTCCTATCGTATTATCTATCACAGTGCCTTTACAATTACACGACTCTTCCTTTGGAAGCTTATCAAGGCGCATTCGAGCTGAAGATAGAAAAGCTCTATACAAGCCCAAACCTAAAATCTTAATAAATTCAATGACCATCTACATAATAGGGACCCACATGGTTGCTTAACCTGTTGTATGCAACATTTTAACAATTTCACTAGCTACAAGACATAAATATTCCTCCTCTTCCATAGCATACAAATAGAGGATTTACACACACCAATACCATTCAATGAAATTTATTAAACAGACATACATGGCATTGGTCCTAGGCCTTCAAAAAACTTTACATAATGTTTGTTCAAATATTCACACATAACATATAGTCCTTCAACAACTTTACACAATGTCTGTTCAAATATTCACACATAACCAAATTCAATTATTCATGTTCAAAGATCAAACATAAGCATATAAATAACTTTCCAATAAGGAGCATATCAACATCATAGGGAACTGTGAGTCCCTTACAACTGTGGAAATCATTCTGAAACCATCATAATGCAACATAAAGGGATGTATGTATATATACATAATCCTTTGATAGTGTTGATACACTCATTATCTTGTAATAACATCACTCATCATTTATATTGCACGAATAAGAAAAATATACAAGTAAGTAACTTATCTTATTAGTTGGATGACTGGAAACTAAGAGAGGGACTTCAACTCTCATCCCAACTATAGGCCAACTGCACTACAATCCTTTCTTGTAGTTAGCCACCACCAAGATATATTCATAACTTGAGTACTGGAACGCTCAAGGGAAACTCACACTCAATCAAAACACATTGGAATCCAAAGCACATAGTGCCTGCACCTGCAATCTGAAAAATTTACAGAGAACATAATGATTCCACCCAAACAGTTGTTAGACAATTGGCATTTTATTTTTGGCTAGTGGCATTAATTTTGTTGCCATTGATTTCAATAGTCATGCTAGGAGATCAAGTCGGGCAGTTAGAATTTTTTGATAGTAAGCAAGTGTGTTGGCATTGATTTCAACTAAACTAGCATGGATGTATGTGCTAGCATGATGTTAGGCGGGATAGAATTGATGTCCACTAGGATAGTTGTGATGGAAGGAGATGCTAGCATTAATATGCTTGATGTGTCAAGCTCAGGGGGAGTCCCATGGTTACTTAGTATCCAGTAAAGAATCACCACAGTAGCAGGCCTATTGGAAAATCAATAAAAATATGGTTGTGTGGACCAAAGAGTCCAGGATTTTAGGCATAAGAAGAAGAGATAAGGTGCAAAGAATGGCAGAGCGTTTGCAACCATTTTTCAGGTAGAAAATGGGCTCAAGGACTGCATTGGACCTTCTCCATTGGAAAATTATTTGAAAAATATTTCCAATGGTATGTGGAAGTCCATAAATGGATCTTGGGATCAAAAGTTATTGAGAGTCGATGTAAGGGTCTTGAAGTTCTTAGGAGCAGGCCGAATTTTGGAATTTTGGAATAGGGAAGTAGGCCAAATTTCATAATTGGAGCAGGACGAATATTAGAAGTAGGCTGGAACATCAATATTTTAGAGGTTGGAGTCTTGGGACCTTGGAAGGAAGGAATATCAAAACCCCTCAAAACTTCATAATTTTTAAGGGTTGGAGTCTCAGGATCTCAGAATGTCAGAATATCAAAACCCCTTAGAACTTTGGAAATACAAAATTTTGGAGGTCAGAGTCTCGAGACCTCTGTAGGATGAAGTATCAAAACCCTTCCAAAATTTGAAATTTTGGAATTTTTAAAGTTTTTATTAATGAATCCTTTTCAAAAGAGCCGAGGGTTGTGGGGAGCATGAATTTATAAAGAAATTGTTTGAAAAACCAAGGACCGAGGGACCCTTTATCTTTCCTCAAACAAGACAAATGAAAACAATTGATTGGCCCTCAGGAGCTGATAGTAGCAGATGACATCAAAATGACATGATTGTATGGAGGACAAGTGGCAGTCAGTTTCAACATTATTAAGTTGCCTAATGGGACAAATCCTAGTGAGGAGCTGATAGTAGCAGGTGACATCAAAATGACATGATTGTACGGAGGACAAGTGGCAATCAGTTTCAACATTATTAAGTTGCCTAATGGGGCAAATCCTAGTGACACATGTCACAACTAAGGAGATGCCACATGGGCTTGATGACGAGAGCATGATGTCATCATGGAAGCATATCAGATGTCAAGGATTCATAACTCTGATATAATTCCTCTTTGAGAAAGTTACAACACATGGAGCTCCAATGTGGTTGGAACTTGGTAATGGAACCCAAAGAACCAAGGGAGTAGAGCAACACTGAGCACCTAAGTGCTATGGAGATGCCACATGGGTATTTTGGAGGTCGGAGTTTTCATAACTCCACTCTAATTGAGATTTAAGAAAGCCCAAATATAGGGAGCATCTTATGTTGATTGAAACATGGTCACGAATCCCAGAGAACCAAGGGTGTAGGGAAGAGATTAGCACCTAAGTGCTATGGTGATGCCATGTGGAAGTATTTTGAAGGTCATAATTTCGTAACTCCATCATAATTGCAATTTGAATAAAGTTCTAATACAGGGAGCTCCGATGTGTTGGTGTTTGGATGTGGATCCTGAAATAACCAATGGCATAGAGCAAGAACATGAGGACATAGGCCCCTGGAAATATACTGAAGGGTTTAGCACCTATGTGCTATGTTGCTAGTCATGACACTTGGTCATATGGTGGAAAAAAACAAGAGGCTAAGGAAAAGGAGCTAAAGGTCAATATTAAAATCTCGTGATTTTGTAATACCTTCCTTAATAAATTTATGAAATGAGGGGCTTTGAGATTGTAACACAAAGGTGTATAAGGGATGAATGAGTTGGAAACTAAGAGGAAATGTTTGTAGAAGATTTGGTCACTAGAACAAATGACAATTTTTTTAGAAAGGAGAAAATCATAAAGAGAACCATGATTTGTAGAAGCAATAGTTGATTCTAAAACAACCATGCTTCAAATTTCTTGCACACTACAAGGAATAAATTGAAAATATGGTTGGATGAAGAAGATATTATTGATGAGATGACAACTCATGAGAATTGTGTGCCAAATTAGTCATGGTCATAGTAGGAGTAAGAAAGGTTGGTGCAGCTAAGTAAATGTGCATAGTAAGGTTGGTGTCGTAGGAGTAATGGTGATTGCAGAATATTGTCGAGTCAAGGCAACAAGGACCACAATTACATAGGATGATATAAAGGAGTCTGTCATGATTTGATACAAGCATCCATGATCTTTCTTTTGTGCTATGTGAATTTAAATGAATATTAGAGCCTTAGGTATAGGATATTTGTTCATAAAAAGAACAAAAGCCTTGTTTGAGTCTGTGGGATTGATTGAGGATCCATGTCTCAGCATGGGAACAATCAGGTGCCCATTCTCATGTTTTTAATGCAGTGGAAAAATTCAAGTAAGAGAAACAAGAGTGGGATGGAGAAGCCATGCAGGAGTACACTCAGGAAATGTGAATGGAAGAGTAATTCTTGACAAAGACAACATTGATCAAAATGGAAAAATTCAAGAAATGAGATGCAATAGTAGGCTAGAGAAGCCATGTAGAGGTGCATTCTAATAGTGTGAATGGTATATTTATGGTTGATAGAGACAACATCATTCATTGTATTTCAATGAAACAAAACCTAGGACTGTAGTTGAGCAATGTTGGCGGGAAGTAACATTGTTGCTAGTGAGTTATGTGGAGAGCTTTGTGGGTGCATGTGCACTACTGAGGGGAGTGCAAGTCCACCAGTGCTCCAGAGAGAGGATGATAGTTCCTATGCAGAGGAAAGAGACCCTGATAGAGCTTGTGCTACTGTGTGAGAGGCCAAAGAGAGTTTTTGGAATAGAAGGGGTGGAGTGTTGAATAGAGCAGAGAGATAAAGTATGGTGTTGCAGTGTGGACATAGCGTTGTGTGGGCTATGTGTTAGTGAATGTTGTTGAGCAGAACAATTGGCTACTGCAGAGTGTGTAGAGGATAGAGTGTTGTGTTGGCCAAAAGGCTATTGAGGTGAACAAAACTAATATAAGGTTGAGTAGCTGCCATCTACAGAGAACATTAGCTACTTATTGAGTGTGGGTTGGGGCCTACATATAGGAATTTGGTGCTTCCATCTCTAGTGGGTGTTTAAGAAGGTGTGGGGTTTGGTGCCTCCTGTAAGTTAGTGCTTGCAACAAATTAATGAATTTTGTACTTCAGATGGTGCTTCTGGTAGGATGATCAGGTGTCCTCAAAAGGAAGGAGTTGGTGCTTCCTGCTAGTGGGTGCTAGCAAACAATCAAAGGGAGTTGGTGCTTCCTATGAGTGGTGGCTCACAAATAGATTGATGTAATATAGTCGGTGCTCTATTTTTTACATCAATAAAAATAAGAAACTTTATTGGTTTTTTCGTATAAGGGTTTCCATGTTAAAACCTTTGTGTAATATCTATGCTAGTCATGATGTGTATGCTTGTGTTGATTCATATGGATGTTGTTATGGTTTGTTAATGCTTTCTCTCATTTAGTGGATTCCAAGTTTGAACAAGAAAAGATAAATTGGAATAAAATTTTAAATTAACCTTTATCTTCATTGATCCCCCCTCTCATTATTAATATTGTTTCCAACAATTGGTATCAGAGCCAAGATCATTCACGAATAGATTAATTGATAGAAGGTAGATCAAAGGGAAAGAATGGATAATCAAGTTTGGCTAACAACAAAATGAGTTCCATTTTTAAATAGATCATACTATGAGCTCTAGAATATCATAATGGAATCCTACTTGATGATAGTCAATGAAGACATTTGGCTATCTGTGATATATGGAGAGAGGAATGAGTTCAATACAAAAGCTATGGAAATCATCATGAAAGGGTTGTCTAGGCTAGATGATGATAAAGTGAGTCATTGTGAGTCAAAAAAGGAAATGTTGGACATATTGCAATGTCTATATGGAGCATAAATCTACACAACTCAAGAGGAGGCCGAAGAACCTTGCTGCTCAAATAGTGAAACATAACATGTAGTTATTTGTGATAAGAAGAAAAAGAATAAAAAGGAGAAGTATCTAAAAGTAAAGGTGCTAAAAATATTGAAGATCCTTCTTCTAATAAAGAAGTTCCTTCTGATCACTCTTGAGTTGATGACGATGAATAATCATATGAAAGGACGTGTTTCTTAGGAGGTACGCTATTTATTTGTGATAAATGTAAAGAAATAGGTCATTCATTATCTATATGTTCATGTGAATCACTTAAATATAGATATATTCATGCATATATTAGTAGTAATGAAGATAGATCCACTTTAGTAGCAATAGAAAATGAGTGATCGTCTAAAGAATAAGAGAGTATATCCTGTGAAGCAAATAGAGGTATCACTGGAAGTGATAAATATGGAATACTCCTTAGACTTGTGGAAGATTCCATGGACACAAAGATGGGTTTATATCTCTGTGGTGGCTCAACTAGTACCTCTTATAACAAAGAAAAGGATCTATATGAAAGGATCTATTTTAGGATGATTTTGATCTCTTTTCTAAAAGAGATGAACGAGCTATCAGAAGCAAATATCAAGCAAAAGGCGTAGTTGCATGAGTATGATCTTGAAATGAAAATTTGAGCAAAAAATAGTTGATCTAAATTCTCAACAAGAAGAGGCTAGTAGATTGAATGGGAAGCTAACCATTTAGCAAGATGAAAGATAATATCATTGTGAGAGACTACAAGCTGAAACAGTCTCATTCAGACATGATCTAGAAAAGAAAAGTAACGAATTATCTCAACATCAGAAGCTTGGGGATAGCTAGAAAGTATTAAATGAGATGCTTTCCAAGCAAAGATCCCCTCTCATCAAGGTTGGAATGGATTTTAAAGAGGAACCAATCTCTAAGGAGGAAAATGTTGAAGGGTCAAACACCCAAGTAAAGGCATGTGGATGTTCCAACAATAACAAAGGAGAAGAATTTTTTGGACAACAACAACAATAAGAGAAGAAAAGGAAGCAAAAAAATGCTAAGAAACAACAAGAAGGAGAGTAGTAGAAGAAATCCAAGCAGCAACAAGAAGGAATGCAAGGAAGTAATGCAAACTACTATGGAAGGCACATAAATATCAAAAAGATGTCTTTTCTATTAGAAATTACTGAAGGGGGTGGGGGTTAATCAGTATTCCTTAGAAATTAGAAATTTTAAATCATTCCAGAGCATTAGTTAATCTTCAATTATCATTAATGTTTATGCAGTAACAACATCGAATAAAATAACACATGAAGCACAAAAATTTTAGGTGGAAAACCCCCTTCTAGTAAAAAACCACCGAACAATTTTCTAATAATTCTTTAATCTTCAACTCCAATTGAAAAGAAAGCTCCAACTTCCTAGAATCTAGAAAATCATTCTTCTCCAGCTCCCACTAGATGGACGCTCCAATGCCCGAGATTCTTTAGTAGTCAACTGAATGGATGCCCCAACACCCAACGAGCTACAACTCACCCTAGCACTGACCTACTACCCTGAAGTTTTCATAGGCTTGAACCTGTTGGTGGCTTCATGCACCAACCTAGCACCACCCTATATAAGAATAAAAGAAGAATGGACTCCCGTGCCAGGGAAAATGGTCCACTTTACAATGATATAGAATGATGTAGAAGAAGAAGACATACTAGACCATAACCCCAACTATGACAACCACCTAATGTTGATCCTAGACCTCCTGACACTACCTCTTCAACTCTTAGCAGATAGACACTTGTACAACTTTTACAAAGATGCTTTTACAATAACTCTGTACAATGATACTTTTACAATGTTTGTATGTAGTGCTTCCCACTTGAAGACTTCATGTGGTGAACTTATTGCTGTTGTTCTACTCCTTGATTGCTGCTCTTATCATGATACCATTTCTCATTCTTTGGAACATTATATTATGCATTGAGTCTTCTCTTGATGAATATATAATACCTGAAAAAATTCTTCAAGGAAATACCCATGACATGATAATATCAAAACTTACCTCATCCCGTAGAGCATATGTCAGTGCTAAACAAAAAAAATAAATTAGAATACAAAGAACCCAATGCAATTAAGATATGAACATGCATATACAGAATATAATTGCCTGTAGCTTACCTTTGTTGCATCATTTTGTTGCACCTTGCTCTTTGCTACCCTAGAAAGTCTGGTCCTTTGCACCCCCTTGACAAAACTTGATCTAGTTTTTCTTCCTTCTAGGAGCACAATAGTTAATATGATGTATATCTCCGATTTCATACCCCCAAAATGTGATCTTTAGTCATGTAGAAGCCCTCTGTGTCTTCTTTCTAATGCCACAAGTCTAACTTGATTTGGACTCTTCAAGACAAAATTATTCCCAATATCTCACAATGACCTAATTATGGACTAGTTCAGTAGAGAAAACTTGTATGACATGCCACGTGTCACTATTTCCTCCTTCGGCTCTGAAATTGATACATAGAAAACTACCATCTGTGCTCTATCCACCACTTTTTATAGAATTCCAATCCTCTTCTTAGAGAGAGAGTTATGACAATTTTCCCAAAGTCACTTCTTTGAGATGAAATTCAGAAGCCTGCAAAAACCATAACTTCCACAGATCCTATCTCCGAAAATATAGTTAACGAAGATCTGAAATTTGGTCATGATGTTCATCAAGATTGCAAATAAAATGGGTTTTAATTTAGAATCTAAGACTTCACAGAAATGAATTTATAGCGAAACTTCCACGATCACTACATTTGGAGGATATATGAGATTTCTTTTTATAGAGTTGAGAGGGGCTTCTATAGAGAATGTTGGAGGGATTTTAGGAGATTACAAAATTATTAATTAATGACTATTCAATGACCAAAACCAATTATGAGTTCCATGCCACAACCCCATAGGGTTTTAGCCCACTAACTGGGGTTACTAACTTCAAACATGAATATATCTCAAACCGTGAAGAATTACTTGGCGTGCCATATATCATCGGAAACATATCGACGAGTAGAATCTATCTAGAAGATCGTTGACTAAGAACAGAGTAAGTTTTCAGTCAAAATTTCCTTTCAATATCAAGGTAGCCCCTCGTGCTACTTGGGTTGAAATCAATGACAACCTCAGATCATCTTTAGATCAACAATCTCCCCCTTTGGCATTGATGGCAACACAAGTACTCCTCTTGCGATCAGGGCACCTCTTCCTACTACCTTCTCTCCCCCTTTGACATCAATGGAAAAGAGTAACTCCCCCTAATACACAACCATCCTGTGGACCTATACACACTTCCACTCCCCCTTTATTTTATGAATAAGGAAAATCTAATGAGAACTTTGGAGAATCCCAAGCTTCTGGAGAAGGTATTCAAATGCTTCACAAGGTAAAGGTTTAGTGAAGATATTAACAATTTGTTCTTTTGTACCAATATATTCAAGTTTGATATTATTTTCAGTGACTTGTTCTCTAACAAAATGATATTTTATGGAAAAAAAAATTGTTTTTGAATGCATGACATGATTCTTGGAGATGATGATGACACTGGTGTTATCACAGAAGATGGGAATAGGCTCATTGAATTGTACTTGAAGATCTTGCAAAGTTTGTTTCATCCAAAGGACTTGAGTACCACAAGTTGTCGCAGCAATTTATTCTGTTTCCACTATAGATAACGAGATTCAGGTTTGCTTTTTTGTCAACCATGATACGAGACAACCACCTAGATAGAATGTTGCTCCACTAGAACTCTTATGATCATCAATGCTTCCTACCCAATCTACATTTTTAAAGGCTTAACTAATGAGATTGTTTCCTTTGGGATACCACAAGCCATATTCTGTTGTGCCCTTTAGATATCGAAGAATTCTTTTGACGATAATAATATGTGATTCTTTTGGTGTTTCTCGGAATCTTGCTACTTGTCCAACTTCTTGCATAACATCTAGTTGGGAGGTTGTTAGATATAGAAGACTACCTATCATAGATATTTACAACCTCTGATCCACATCCTTAGATGAGTCATCTATGCTTAATTTGCAACCTATTACCATCGAAGTAAGGATGGGTTTGCAATCTTCCATTTTGAATTTCTTGAGCATTTACTTGATGTACTTGGCTTGACATATAAATATTCCTTTCTCTTGCTGAGATATTTGAAGCCCTAAGAAGTTTGTCAACTCTATTGAAAATAGCAACAAAAAATGCTAAAAATAGAAGTGCTAAAATTAGCACTACTATAAATAGCATTTCGAGATACCTTCCTATTTTAGTTAGTCCCTGAACTAAAATTGAGAAGTAAAATTCGAATTTGTTCTTAGCAGATATTTGATTAATAATTAATTAATTCATCTTGAGTTAATTAGTTGGAGAAAATAAAACATGAATTCTATGTGAGGACATGCAACAGTGATCCCATTGATTGAGGAATTTATCCCTTAATTAAAGAGATAATTATGAGTTGTAATTAGTTAGCTCAATTAATTGAGTTAAGTCCAGTTAGATTAGTTCAAATAGTTTGTTGAACTAATTGTGAGTTCAGTTAGTTAATGCATTCATGCATGTAACTGCTGCACTTCAAATAACTAAATATTCTCTCATAAATAATCCATGCATTTTAGTTCAGACAGAGACCTAGTTGAGATCAGATGATGGGACAATGTAATATTAGTTGTAGGAATATTCCTTGGAGGATATCTCTTGCATGCAGAAGGAACTCATTCCTTGGAGATTGCGCAGTTACTTTTGGGTTTGGTGGGTGTGTGATGAGGCCAATTCACACAGGTGGTAGCATTGGACCCCAAGGAAAATTGCGCAAGGAAATAGGAGGCTTGGAGGGATGAGGGAAGGTATATCTTGTGTCTATTTAGTTGTTGAGTTGTATTGTTCAATTGTTCTAAGAGAATGATAGCTTGTGAGCTGATTCATTGTGTAATCTGAACATATTTCCACTTGTATGATAATACAAAGATCGGGGTTTTTAGCTGAGGTTTCCCCTAGAGTATTCTTCTATGTTCATGGGTGATTTATTTCTCATTCTTAGTTATATGTGTTCTATTTGATCTTGCTCAATTCAATTAAGCTTCCACAAGTTTATTGTATAAGTAGATCTAGTATTTTGCTTTAGTATATTGCATAGTCTGCTGATCTACAGTGGGAGTTTCTACATGGTATCGGAGCAAAGGTGATCAAAGCGAAGAAAAATATACAAATAAGGGGGAAGTTCCAAGTTTGAAGTTCCTGATCATAGAATTCAAATTCCTATCACATCTCAAATTTCCCAATGGTGTTCAATGGTTTAAGACTTGAGTATGCTCTTGATGGCAGCTCGAATTATATAGCCTGGAAGGATCGCATGGAAAAACATTAGAGGACAATTGTCTGAAGGATTTCATTGATCAGAAGTCCCCAAGCTAGCAGCAACTAATGCTACAGAATTGGCGGAATGGAAGAAATGTGTGGCTAGAGAAAGGAGAATCCTTCTAGAGGGAGTTTGAGACCACATAGTTTGAAGTCTCCATGGGAAGGAGAAACTGTTTTTGATGTGGAAAACATTGAAAGATCTATATCAGGATAGTAGTGATTAGAGGAAGCTGGCGTTGAAAGACAAGCTTTGGAAAATCAAATGTGAAAAGGGCAACACGATCTCTACATATCTGAACAAGCTCACCACCTGCAGGGATGAGCTTGGAAGTGTAGGGATCATGACAGTCAATGATGACATGGTGAGTCTTGTGCTCCTTGGTCTTCCTAAGAGTTGGCATAGATACCAAGACTTTGTAAATGGAAGAGAAAAATTGCCAGATTGGGAAGGACTTGGTCAGATTTGATGCAGGAGGAGATAAGAAGAAGCACCAGAGATGGATCCTCATCAAAGCAAGATGATGAGGAAAATATAGCCTTAGCAAGTAAGGTGAGGAAAGGGAAAGGGAAGGCTTCCCATTCCCAGTTCCCATGGTGGGAAGAAGTTTGACAATCAAAAGTGCGATGCTTTCATTTTCATGAAGTGGGCCATTATGCTATGAATTGTCCATAGAAGAAATCCAAAAAGGGATCCTCGAAGGGATCTGATCGTGAGGCACTAGCCTCACAGTTTGAGTTGGATTTCTCTCTTATCGCATGCATGGTTTCATCCATGGTGGAATTTGTTTGGTACCTGGACAATGGAGCCTCTTTCCACATGTCCGATGACAATAATATTTTCAGTACCCTGCAGGATAAGGATCTCCAGATGTGGATCGAGATGGGTGATGATGGAAAGTACCATGTTTCAAGTGAAGGGACGATTGTGTTTCAAAGGGAGCATGGGGCTCCTCTCACTATGACTGATGTAAAGTATTTACCAGGTTTGAAGAAGAATCTTGTGTCCATTGCTATGCTAGAAGATAAAGGCTATGATGTAGTCTTTAGTAAAGGAAAGGTATTCCTGAGGCATATCAGCACTAGATTGACCAAGTGAATTGGGATTCGAGTAAAGAATCTCTACAAGCTAGACGTAGACGACTGTGCTGCATTGAGTTCCAAAGCTGAGATGGTGCAGATCCAAGATGTTGGTGAGCTATGGCATAAAAGATTGGGCCACATGTAGCATGGAGCCCTAAAGATCATGCAACAAATTTCTACCAGACTTCCTAAGGGAAAATTGGAGTAGTCGAATACATGCAAAGGTTGTACCTTGGGTAAGTATGCAAAATCTTCCTTTCTAGATTGAGATAGTAGAGCTGGAGAAATCCTGGAGTGATTTCACACAGATGTTTGTGGACCATTCTCTATAGCCTCCATTGCTAAACAAAGGTACTATGTTATTTTTATTGATGATTTTTCTCGTAGATGTTGGATCTACTTTATGCAAAAGAAGGATCAGACCTTCTTGAGGTTTTGTGATTTTAAAGCCTTGGCAGAGAAAGAATCTAGAAAGAAAATAAAAGCCTTGCATAGGGACAATTATGGAGATTATGTCTCCCAACAGTTTAAAGACTTCTGCACTGCATAAGGAATTAAATGGGAGTTGACGACACACCATAACCCACAGTAGAATGGGGTGGCCGAAAGGAAAAACAGGTCGATTGTGGGAGCAGCTCGAGCGATGTTGTATGGCCAAAGCCTACCACTGCATTTGTGGTCTGAGGCATGCAATACAATAGTATGCTTGCAAAACAGAAGCCCGCACTGTATACTGGGAATGAAGACACCTATGGAGGCCTTTTTCAAGAATCGACCATATGTGAGTCACTTCTGAATATTTGGATCATCGGTTTATTGCCGTGTGACCAAAGATGCCTGGAAGAAGCTAGATCCAACAACTGAGTTGGGAATACTTGTGGGATACATGGATACACCCCACAACTATTGGGTGTTCCTGCCTACCAGTCAGAGGATAGTGGTACGCAGAGATCTGAAGTTTGACGAGTAGAAAGCCATGCGAGTATCACTTGATAGGGAGCTCAAGTTGCATGCAGAGGAGGAAATTTCAGTTCCTAAGGAGGAGGAGCCTCAGATTGATGGGAGTAGCCTCATGTAGAGGATCTGGGAGTGGAGACATCCACTCATGCTGAGTCTTCCAGAGATGGGCATAAATTCTCAAGGGAAGCTGACAGGTTGATGTTGGATGTGTGGGAGAATGTGGGACAACCATCTTCTTAGCACAAACAGAGGAGGTCACCCAAGTGGTACACCGGTTACATGGCCCTAGTTGCAGAGTGTGCAGAGACCAAGCCTTGTTCATTCTAGGAGGCAGTGCAACAACCACTCTAAGTTGATGCAATGGTGGAGGAGTATGACTCCATCATTCAGAACTATGTTTGGGATGTTGTCCCAAGACCTTAGGACAAGTTATTGGTGAGTTCCAGATGGCTTTACAGGGTAAAGTAGGCATCTGATGGTAGTGTTGAGAAAAATAAGGCCATGTTTGTTTCCCGTGGTTTCTCACAAGTTGAGGGGATCGACTGCGATGAGATCTTTGCCCTTGTAGCAAGGTACTCATCTATCAGATCGATGTTGGAACTATCAACTCAAATGGGTTAGAAGATCCATCAAATGGACGTGAATACATCATTCCTCAATGGGAAGATTGACGAGGAGGTGTACATTAAGCAACTAGAAGGTTTTGAGACCTTCAATCGTGAGTCTCATGTGTGCCAACTCAATAGGGCTTTGTATGGGCTGAAGCAAGCACCCGATGCTTGGTACACTAGGATCGATAGCTATTTCACCTGGTTGGGCTTCACTAAGAGTGAAGCAGATGCAAACCTTTACCACATCATGGTAGAAGGTATGCCATTGATCATTGTTCTTTATGTTGATGATCTGATTTTGATAGGTGATGATCAGCTGATCTAGTCTTGTAAGGAGGACCTTGCAAGAGAGTTCGAAATGAGAGACATGGGTCTTATGCACTACTTTCTAGGAATGGAGGTGTGGCAAAAAGATGGGGAAGTTTTTGTTCTCAAGGAAAGTATGTCAATGAGATACTCAGGAGGTTCCATATGGAGAAGTGCAAGCCCATGCAGACTCCTCTAGCTAGGAACTAGAGGAAGGAGGATGCTACTTTAGATGAGGTAGTAGCTGCTACTATTTACCAGTAGCTTGTGGGTTCACTTATATATCTGGTGAACACACGACTAGACTTATGCTTTGCGGTGAACCAACTGAGTCAAGCTATGGTTTAGCCTACCAAGCTATTTTGGAAGGCAGCGAAGCATGTGCTAAGATACCTCAGAGGCACATCTCAGTATGGATTGTGGTATAGACAAATAGAGGGAGTGAAGCTTCAAGGCTTCACAGATGCGGATTGGGCAGGGAGTCCATCAGACCGAAAGAGAACTTCTAGAGGAATCTTCAACCTTGGTTCAGCTGCAGTTTCCTGGTACAGCTGGAAACATAGATTAGTTGTACTTAGCTCAGCAGAGGATAAATACATGGTTGCTAGTCAGGCTACATGTGAGGCCATTTGGATGTGAAAGATTCTAGTGGGATTGTTTGGTTAGAGGATGGATCTAACTATGATCTACTATGATAATTAGAGTTGTATCAAAATCTCTGAGAATCAAGTTTTTCATAACAGGTCCAAGCACATTGATATCTGGTATCACCATCTTCGAGATTGTGTCGTCAAGAGGATCATGTTGTTGCTGTATGTTTCGACTGAGAAATAGGATGCTGATATTTTGACTAAGGCATTGTCAAAATGGAACTTCAAGTTCCACAGAGATAGGATTGGGGTTACTGTATAATCCCTTTCTTATTGAGAGGGAGTGTTTAAAATAGCAACAATAAATGCTAAAAATAGAAGTGCTAAAATTAGCAGTGCTATAAATAGAATTTCAGAATACCTTCTTATTTTAGTTAGTCCCTGAATGAAAATTGAGAAGTAAAATTCGAATTTGTTCTTAGTAGTCGTTTGATTAATAATTAATTAATTCATCTTGAGTTAATTAGTTGTATAAAATAAAACATGAAGTCTATGTGAGGACATGCAATAGTTATCCCATTGATTGAGGAATTTATCCCTTAGTGAAGGAGATAAGGATGAGTTGTAATTAGTTAGCTCAGTTAACTGAGTTAAGTCTAGTTAGATTATTTCAAATAGTTTGTTGAACTAATTGTGAGTTCAGTTAGTTAATGCATGCATGCATGTAATTGCTGCACTTCAGACAACTGAATATTCTATCATAAATAACTCATGCATGTCAGTTCAGATAGAGACCTAGTTGAGATTAGATGATGGGACAGTGTATTGTTAGTTGTAGGAATATTCCTTGGAGGATATCTCTTACTTGCAGAAGGAATTCATTCCTTTGAGATTGTGCAATTACTTTTGGTTTTGGTGAGTGTGTGATGAGGCCAATTCACACAAGTGGCAGCATTGGACCCCAAGGAAAACTGCGCAAGGAAATAGGAGGCTTGAAGGGTTGAGGGAAGGCATATATTGTGTCTATTTAGTCTGTGAGCTATATTGTTTGATTGTACTGAGAGCAGGATAGATTGTGAGATGATTTTTTGCGTAATCTGAACATATTTCCACTTGTATGATAATACAAAGATCAGGTTTTTCAGCTGACGCTTTCCCAAGAGTATTCTTCTGTGTTCATGTGTGATTGATTTCTCATTCTTAGTTATATGTGTTCTATTTTATCTTTCTCAATTTGATTAAGCTTCCACAAGTTTGTTGTAGAAGTAGATCTAGTATTTTTGTTTAGTATATTGCATAATCTGTTGATCTACAGTGGGAATTTCTACAAACTCACCAAGTAAAGACATCTAGAACTCACTTTGAATCTTTCTAGCAAAGTTCTTACTTAGTCTGTTGTCACAAAACCATGTACTAAGGGCTGCTACTTAGTGAGATCTCATGCAACTGTTTCAAACCAGACTTTAGACTAAGGTTTAGCCTCCTTAGTCAGAGAGGGCTCTCTCACAAATTCTGATATGCATTTAAGGGCAAAAAGATGGCTAACTCTTTAAAACAGTGAATTAATTTTAAGTTGGTTGGAACAACAAAATCAAGGCTTCTCCCATTGGGCTCATGG
>APFE030817796.1:107034-147957 GCA_000404065.3 Pinus taeda | reverse complement strand
ACAACTAGAGGTGGGATTCGATTACTAAGGAATCCCGTATTCGTCGATTGCTCCAGCAGATAGACATCATCTGGGATATGGTAAGTCGATGAGCAAGGAGGCTCCATCGCATTAAGATGATGTACAGGTCGATACACCTTGTTAAAGCCCCGAGGAAAGATCTAATCTGTGATTTTCCCAAACGACTTGGAGTTGTCAAGAAACCCTTATATAAGGGTCCTGCATGTTGCATACATTGAGCTCTAGGAGCTTTGAGGGCTTGCGGTTCTTACTGGAACAACATACGACCACAAGGTGACTCACCCTCCTCTGGTGGTGCACACTGGAACAAGATGATTCGCTCTCTTGTGGGACAAGATTATTCGCTCTCTTGTGGAACATGATGATTCTCTCTCCTCTGTAGTAGGATGATTAGTTCTCCTGTGAGGCCTGGATTGATGTGTTCTCCATGGCGATTGTAGCAGGATTGATGTGTTCTCCTGTGAGGCCTAGATTGATGTGTTCTTCATGGCAGCCTGGATTGATGTGTTCTCCATGGAGATTGTAGCAGGATTGATGTGTTCTCCTGTGAGGACAAGATTGATTAGTTCTCCTGTTGAGGCATCCTACCCATGCAGTCTGGGACTCATGGGAAGTACCTCTCATTTGATCAATGAGCAAGGAAATGAAGTTAGGGAACATAGTAGTACCGATGGACGCATCGTTGTATCTACCGTACTCCCTACGGTAGGATGACCTCCATTGATATGGGATCAACGATACTGGTCTGGGACCAGTGGTAGGAGTTGTACCATACTATGACGCTGACTTCAGGTCGGTTGAGACTGGTCTGGGACTAGTGGTACATACTCTGAGACTGACTTCATGTCAGTGCAGTACTGGTCTGGGACCAGTGAGAGTGGTACATAGTATGACGCTGACTTCAGGTCGGTTGAGACTGGTTTGGGACCAGTGGTACACTCTCTGAGACTACAATACTGGTCTGGGACTAGTGGTAGGAGTGGTACTTACTATGAAGCTGACTTCGGGTCGGCTGAGACTGGTCTGGGACCAGTGGTATGCACTCTGAGACTGACATTGAGTCAGTAGAGGATGATACTGGTTTAGCACCAGTGGAGTTGTACTCACTATGACACTGACTTCGGGTTGGTTGAGACTAGTCTGGGACCACTGGTACATACTCTGAGACTGACTTTGAGTCAGTATGATAATCCTCGATCATTTCTTCTTCTTCATAATTCAGACAAAAGCAGAGCAAAACAGAATAATGCAAGAGCAGAGCAAAATAGAGCAAAACAATACAGATCAGTATAGGGCAAAACAAGTCAAAGCATATCAGGCAGAATTGAGCAGAGCAGGGCAAGGGTCAGACTACACAGGGCAGTGCATTTGATGGATGAATAGTAACGACCGATAGACAGATTGCAGATGAAGTTCACCATGGTTGAGAGGGAGTGTTAAAATTGGAAACCAGGGAAAAACTTCATGTGGTTCATCTTATTCATGGCTGATAATATTTTTATTAGATTCCTCTCATCGAGAGGTGTAGGATTGATATAAAGATCCTCCGATTCCGATAAGTATTAATGGAGATATGAATTTCTTTTGATTATGGAATTATTATCAAGCCGACCTACAACTCATGTAGGCTCAGAAGCCCAACAGTCGCATCTATTCACCCACCAACGTTATGTATGAATATAAGAGGAATTTTCCTCATTTTGACTCACTCATCTCATCACATCTCTCTCTCTCTACTGTGCATATATGAGTCTCTTCTCTACTGCACTGAAATGGGTCTCTCTCTCTCTCACATGTGAAACCGGAAGCTATTGAATTTGAAGCTGCAACTGCAGAAGTAAAGATTAGCTTGTGAGGCCTAGAAGATCTCCTCATCTGAACTAAGCTATAGGCTCATCTGAACCTCCTCTGAAAGCCACAACTTTTGGTGGTGGAATGAAGTCAATCCGATGAACGGTTTGCAAGATATCGACTGCCCTAGTTTGAAGCCGGAAACTGCTGAAATTGACGCTGCAACTGCAGAAGTAAAGATTGAATTGCGAGGCCTAGAAGATCTCCTCTTTGGAACTGCGTTGTAGGTTCATCTGAACCTCCTCTGAAAGCCGCAACTTTTGGTGGTGGAATGAAGTCAATCCGATGAACGGTTTGCAAGATATCGACTGCCCTAGTTTGAAGCCGGAAACTGCTGAAACTGACGCTGCAACTGCAGAAGTAAAGATTGACTTGCGAGGCGTAGAAGATCTCCTCTTTGGAACTGCGCTGTAGATTCATCTGAACCTCCTCTAGAAGCCGAAACTTTTGGTGGTGGAATGAAGTCAATCCGACGGTCGGTTTGTGAGATATCGTCTGCCCTAGTTTGATAATAAAGCCGGTAATGTTGATGCTATCTAGGGTTTGCTACTGCTGATATGAATCAGATTTATTGTACTATTTCTCTCTGCTGAATTATTGAAGATAAAAGAAGATTTGATCAAAGGGTTTCCCCACACACATTGTGGGGTTTTTCCCTGGCTAGCCGCCACATCTTGTGTCTCTTGTCTTGGCTTGTTTTCTGTCGATCGTTTAATGTTCTATCTGCACTTTACTTTATGTACAGTGATTGCTAATCGGTGGAATATAATAAGAAAAATAAGTAAATTATTATAAGCATAGAACATACCATAACTTAACATAATTCTTAGGTGTTATTCTTCTCGATTTGATCCAATTCTTCATTCATAGCTGCTACCAATGTTCATTTTGGCTAGCTTCCTTAATACTATTAGGCTCTAAGGTTGCTAGAAAAGCAATGTGATCTTTTTGTGATGAACGAAGCTGTCAACCTTTTCTTGTTCTAATTCCTTCATTTATGTCACCAATGATTTGATTTGATGGATGGTTCTTTTGAATCCATTATTTTGCTATCTTTGGAGGAGCTTCTTGTTGTTGTTCCTGTAATCTTGATGATCATTATTTACTTCTTCCTGGTTGACAATTGCTTCTTGTTCTAGAATTTTCTCTATACCTTTTTCAACCTCTGTCTCAAGTTTCAAAGATTCTAGATCCTCATCATTATTCATTAGAACACTATCTTCATCAAATGTAACATTTATACTGTCCATTATTTGTTTTCGTCTTAGATTATAGCATTTATAGGCTTTTCTTTTGTGTGAGTAACCAACAAAGATACCTTCATCAACACGCGATTCAAACTTACCCAACTTTTGATATTCTCTTTTGATATAACATTTTCTTCCGAAGATTCTAAAATATTTTACATTGGCTGGTTTTCCTTTCCATAATTCTTATGGGGTCTTATTGCAATTATTTATGAGAAGACTTTTGTTGATAACGAAGTATGTCATATCAATTTCTCGAACCCGGAATTTTTCTTCCAATTTTGAGTCCTTTGGCATTTTTCTACCCATTTCCTGTACTGTTTTGTTCTTTCTTTTAGCAATTCCATTTTGTTGAGGTGTTTGTGCTGTTGAAAATTGTCTTTTTATTCCATTTTTGTCACAGTATTGCTAAAATAATTTGGAAGTGAATTCTCCGCCATTATATGATCTTAGACACTTTATTTTTCAATTAGTTTCATTTTCAACCAAATCCTTGTAGATCTTAAAGCACTCAAATTCTTCAAATTTTTTCTTTAAGAAACTGGCGTCTGTCATCCTGGTAAAGTCATCAATCATTAACATGAAATATAATTCTCCATCTAAGCCTTTTGTTCCCATAGGACCACATAGTTTAGTATGTATCAATTCCAATTGATGTGATGCAAAGTGTTCTTTTGTTTTAAATCCGTATTTTGTCTGCTTATCATGTGGATAGGCCTCACATAGTGTGTTGGAAGGTTTTGAGATTTTCAGCATTTCTCGTACTACTTCCTTTTTGCTTATCCTGACAAGATTGTCAAAGTTTATGTGACCCATTCATTTGTGCCATAACCAACCTTCATCTTCTTCAGCTAGTAGACATGCTTTAGTTGCTTCATCCAGTACATATATGTCGTTTGGAGCTTGACTTATTGTAGCCATAATTTAACCATACTTGCCTTTCCTAATTTCAGATTTTGTGGAATTGAATAGCATTGTGTGTCCTTGATCACACATTTGTCCAACAATGAGCAGATTGTGATTCATGTTTTCAACCAACAGAACATTTTTGGCTAGAGCATCTTTACTTCCAAGACTGATGATACCTGATCCTATAACATTTGAAGATATATCATATCCAAAGGAAACGGTTCCATCCTTCTCTTTCATAGATACAAATTTCTTTCTATCTCCAATCATATGTGTTGAGCAACTGCTATCAACATACCACACATCTTTGTTGTTTTGAGCCTTGAGAGAGAGAGCACAATTATCAGTGTTCTTCTTCTTCCATCTTTGTTTATTTTGTGGCTTCGAAGATTCTTTTGGAGGATTTTTAAGTTTGCAGTATCTAGCTATGTGTCTAAAGTTTCGACATTTGTAACATTAAATATTACTTCTTAAATGTTCAAATCTACTGATGTTTTGTTGAGCCCTGGGAGGTTCATATTTGACAGATCTCTTGGAATTGTATCAGTTCCTAGGGTACGTGCGACATTCTATAGCTTCATGACCAAATTTTCCACATGAATAACAATAGCCATGAAAAATATGTTGGTACCTGGATGGAAATCTTCATTGGGGAATTTTCTTCCAAGGCTGTTCTTGCAAATCTTATTCAATGAAGTCTACATGCCTAACAAATCTCATAGGTTCATTGTATTTTGTTGTATAAGTTCCTACTTCTTCTTCTTTGTAATCGAGGCCAATTATATCATCGTAAGATCATTTATTATTTATGAGTTCTTCCAAAGCCCTTGAGCTGTTGGCATATTTTTGGACAATTTTTCCCTTCTTCACTTCCTTATGCATCGAGACTACTTCGGCTTCTAATGCTTCCCTTTCTCAGTTGCTTTCTTCCAACTTCTTTTGAAGTGACTCTTCAATACATTTGTGTTCTCCAACTTCAATTTTGAGACCCTGAACTTGTTCTTCAAGAGTATTGGAATGGATCTTCTCAGCCTTGAGCTCTTTTATAAGCTTGATTCCCTCCTTAGAAAATTCTTCTATGGTCAACCCTTCTTCTTCGTTGTTTGATACCTCTTGTTTATTGTGCTTGGCCATAAACAATACTCTCTCTTTGGCTTCTTCTTCACTATCATTGTCTTCATCAGATGATGGGCTATCTTCTTTAGAGGGAAAGTTCCTTTTGAATCTTTTCTTCTTGCCTTGCTTGTTGAATTTCTTAAAGCCTTTATTTCCTTTTGAGTTTCCATCACTTCTGCTTGGACATTTTTCTACAAAATTTCCAACCTCACCACAACATATCAATGGGAGTTTACCTTTCAATTTTCCTTTACCAATTTTTAGTTTTCTCATAAAGTAAGCATATTCTCCATCTGAAAAACCTTCTTCATTGTCTTCCTTTTCTTCACACTTGTAGATGCAGGTGTAGGTCTTTTCATTTGAAGGTTGTTTGTCCTTATTGGTTTTCTTTGATGCAGCGAATGTAGTCTAGATGCGGAGTACCCTCTTCTTCATCAAGTCTCATTTCATATGCTATGAGAACTCCATGTAATTCCTCTTTGCTAAGTTTGTCCAGATTTGCAATGTATTCTAAGACTGATACCTTTGGGTTGAACCTTCCTAGTAACATTCTAAGAATCTTTCGTATAATAGTCTTCTCATCAATAGGCTCTCCCAATCCTTCCAGAGTGTTGGTTATTTCATCAACGTGTTGGAAGTATGCAACAATGTTGTCATCTTCTTTCATTCTGAGTTGCTCAAATTTTTCTTTGTAGATTTGAAGCTTTGCTTCTTTGACATTTGAGTCACTTGCATATATATTCTCAAGCTTGTCCCATACATGTTTGGTGTTTTTTCAACCCAACACCTTATGATAAGCAAATTTAATAAGTCCATTGATAATAATATTCTTTGCTTTTGCATCATTTACCAAATTCCTCTTACCTTGTTCATCCGCAGTTGGTGTGAAGCCATTTTGAACAGTGTCCCATACTTTGTAGCCCTTTTCCAAGAGATAGACCTCCATTCTTCTTTTCCATAGTGCATAATTATTTTCATTGAATAGAGGTACACCATTCTTGGTATGCTCCATGATCTCCTTCTAGTTGTTAAACTTCTATTGAAGGAACCAAGTTCTGATGCCAATTATTGGAAAATACTGAGAGTGGGGGTGTGGGGGAACCAATATTCCTTAGCAATTAGCACTTTTAAATGTTTTTAGAGAATTAGTTAATGTTCAATTATCATTAATGTTTATGCAGTAATAACATTGAATAAAAAAATGCAAGAGGCACAAAAATTTTAGGTGGAAAACCCCCTCCGGGTCAAAAACCACCGAACTCTTTTCTAATAATTCTTTAATCTTCAACTCCAATTGAAAAGAAAGCTCCAACTTCCAAGAATCTAGAAAAACATTCTTCTCTAGCTCCCATTGGATGGATGCTCCAATGCCAAAGATTCTTCAATAGTCAATTGAATGGATTCCCCAACACCCAATGAGCTACAAGTCACCCTAGCACCACCCTACCATTCTATATAAGAATAAAAGAAGAATGGACTCCTGTACCAGGGAAAATGGTCCACTTTACAATGATATAGAATTATGTAGAAGAAGAAGACAAACTAGACCATCACCCCAACTATGACACAACAACCTAATGATGATCCTAGACCTCCCGAAACTGCCTCTTTAACTCTTGGCAGATAGACACTTGTAAAAATTTTACAATGATGCCTTTACAATGAATTTATACAATGATACTTTTACAATGTATGTATGCAGTGCTACCCACTTGAAGACTTCATGTGGTGAACTTCTTGCTACTGTTTTGCACCTTTATTTCCGCTCTTTTCATGCTACCCTTTCTCATTCTTCAAAACATTATATTATGCATTGAGTCTTTTATTGATGAATATATAATACTTGATAAAAGTCTTCAAGGAAATACCCATGACACGATAATAGGAAAACTTACCTCATCTTGTGGTGAGCTCCAGTATTGCAGCAATAATGTTGCAACTCCTGGGACTCCCTTCTTTACTTTTATCAACCCGGTAATTCGTAACAAACTTGGAAGCAACGGTGCTGTATGCACAAGTACTAGCTCTTGCTGTAGCTGTCACTTGGTCAGCTGGCACAAGTCCATTAGGGGCTCAAGCTAACTCCTATGAGCTTTGAGAAGAAGCTTGTTAACTGATGGATGGAAGCTAGTCTCAAAGGAAGCTAATCTATTTGCGAAAAGAGCTTGAGAAACTGAAGGAAAGTGCAAACCCTAGCAAACCCTAATTCTACCAGCTAATCCTACTGACGCAAAGAAGAGAATGCAAGCTAATGAAAGAGATGCCATTACTTCCATGAAGGTAAAATACATGTGTCTAGACTACCTCTATCTGAAGAAACCATCTTTTTGTATTTTTGATTAAGTCGTCAGTTTCATCATGCATAGGCTTTCACTGTTCTTGACTGTGCAGGGGTGGATCAATGAGGAGAAATGATTTGAAGAGGTTGGGAAGGTTCAGAGAGGGTCTAAGGAGTCCCTAACACCCTTCCAGAGAGTTTCACAAAGTTTGGCTATCAAGAAACCTCATTTGTGAGCTTCTGCAGGAAGTTTGCAGGGGTTCTACAGGATGTTCAGGAATTTCTACAGGATGTTCAAAAATTTCTATAGGATGTTTAGAAATGGGATTTTGGAGGATGGATGAGTGAGGAAAGATGAAGGAATGGGTATGGAGGTAGGATAGGGGTCTGAAGTGGCCCAGGGACTGGTGGATGGAGTGGGGAGAAGGTGTAGATGGATGAATTGGCTCAATGAAGGCTGAAACAATGGTTGCACAAAAAGGTAGGGTTACATGGGTAAGAGGACAAATGTGAGATGAGAAACCCAGTTAGGAGATGGAACAAATGGCTCTGATGAAGCTTGGGTGGATGAAAAAGTGGTAGATATGCTCTACACCGTGTACTTTCAACTGAACCAATAAAGACTTGCAAGTAATCAAAGTCCTAGTTAATCTAATCTAGCTAATAATAAAGTGAATGAATAGTAGATTTATTTGAAAGGGAACCATATATATAAACTATGCAATGAAACATTTCAAAGATCTGAACATGTAACCAACTTCTGCAAATGAAAACAGTACACTAGTGATTGCATGGCAAAGCAAAAATAGTGTTTTTGTTTGGGACAGCAAGGTTACTTCAATTCCAGCCCCTGATCCAATGAGGGAGAGGTGAAACCAAAGGTGTATGTTGGCACTTTTTCTGGAGATTTTTCCTTTTTATTATCCTACCAACCTATTCTAAACATTTGAAGCATTTCTAACCATAACCAGTGACCTAGTTAATCAACACAATTTAATTTGCCTATCAAAAATACGTTTGCAAATGCATAAAAGGAAAAACAACGATGCATAAAGGAAAGGTAACAATACATAAAGGAGGCCCCTGGCTCTCAGGTTGGGCCCAACCCTGAGAGATACGGCTCCTATAGAGAACTCAGAGCTGATATAAAATAGGACTGCTTATCATTATCAAAAAATAGTCATCAATCAAAAGTTATGCCAAAATGGCTACAAGAAAACGAGCTGAAAGTGACAACACTATAGTGTAAAAAATGTAATGGTTTCAAAAGTAACCTATGAAGGCTGAGGCCTTCTTATATATACATCACGAGGGCCCTAGCAGGCCTCCTAGATTCAAGGGACTTGGCTGTCCCAATTGTTAGTAGATAGTCCCTTTTCCAAAATCTGCTTGGCTGTCTTCAAGATCCATTTTGGTGGCCTGTGAGCTCGGAGTTGAGGGTGGAGATCCCGAGGAAGGAAATGTCAGAGACAACCCCCTTATGAATCCTCACCTCAAGCTTGGCTATCACCTAGCCCATGATTGCTCGGTTTTGCTCCAACATGTGTCCAAAAAACCTGAAATAAGCACGTGTTAGCCACCTAGGTAGAGTGACCACCCTTATTCATTTAAATGACATAAACATACTAAAAAATAATGCATAATCTATGAAAAATGGAGGATTGAACATGGATTGAACAAGGATAATTATGCAAAATGAGCCCAATAAGTTACCCAATTTGGGGCTCATCATCACCCCCCTGCTAAATGGGTTGCTCATCCTTTAAGCAACTAGTCTAGCTCCTCATCCTTAATTGCTTTGATCACCTCTCTCACATCCCAGGCTTTTGAAATAGTATCCTCTTCACTATCATGGAATCCGGCCTTCCTTTCCACCTCTTCCCACTGCTTATTCTCTTCTTCTTCTGTGCCTCCTTCTAGCAACCCCAAAAGCAAAGGTGGACTTAACTTGAGGCCTATCCAGCTGGCCTGAAGATTCTGCATAGAATTTTTGTAGAGAGGCACTCATGCCAAGGCCTCCCTCATTCTAGTTTGGGTGTGGTATTCCCTGATTTTGAGGCTGTGGGACAATGTGTTCCACCTAGGGTGCAAGCATGAACACAGTTGTCCCCCAATAGTCGCTCCATATCCTCAAAGTGTGCTATGGCCTAAGCCTGCCGATCCATGTACTCTAACAGGGCCTGAGAGTCGGTTGCTAGGTGCTGGTGGGCGGATATCAATGCTGACGGGTTCCCCAACTCTGCTCTAATCAGCAGTGGTTCCTGTAGTTCCCGGTCCATGACATTTCTAACCTTTGCCGCTCTCTTTTCTTCATGGTTTAGCCATGAGGTAATTGCCATAAGCTGCATGTCCCCTACTGCTATGTTGGGGTCCCACGAGGTCATGTTGGGAAGGGCCAAATTATGAAGGTAGAACTCTGATAGCTTGGCCTTGTCTTCTGACAAACTGCTATTACATAAAGCCATGAATTGTTAGGGGTTTTGGATTTGAGTGATACCCCTCTGTGCCAACGTATTGATCTAAAATTGCAGCTACTGATCCCTGAGGTATAGGGCGTAGGATTTGGCTGGCTACCTACATTGCAGAGCTTCCATTGCCCAACTGGCCATGCAGGCCAGTTGGACCTCCTTCTCTTCTATCTAATGTTTTAGAGATTGTATCTCTAGGCATGCTTGCAATTCTCTTTCCTGTAGTTTCCGGTTTAGTGCCTCAAGTTCAGCTTGCATTCCTTCTTTTCCCTGAGGCTCTTGTGTGGTGTCTTTGGCTGCTGTGGCATCCTCCTGTTGCTGTTGTTCTCCCAAGAGGTGAGGCCTGTCTTCTTTTGTCTGTCCTTGTAGTTGTAGTTGTTGTCTAAGCAGCTCATTCTATTCTCGCAGCTTGGCCTGCTGGTAGCTCTCCACATGCCATACCCTTGCCAATTCTCTTTGGGCCTCCTTGAGCTTTTCCTCTAGAGGGCCTATATCTGCCACCCCCTTGGATTTAGCGATCTTTATCCAAGTGTGGGTCTGTACTCTTTCTTCCTCTAGTGCTAGGAAAAGTGGTACTGTGAATTTTTGAGGAATGATTTTCCCGGCCTCTAAGAAGTTATAATAAGAGCCCAGGCTGGGTTGGGGGCTTGGTTCCATACTGGTATCGGCCTTCGCTTCCTCCTGTGATGACTTGGCTACTTTTTCCTTCATATTTTTGGTCTCTTTCAGCCTAGCCAATGTTTCCTATAGAGCAGCCTTGACATCCTATAGAGAGGCCTCCAAGTTCAATCTCTCCATCCTTTCCTTCCATGTGAATGTCTTTGGGCTTCCCCGCTCATATGTTATGGATGTCTTTTGTTTGGATGGGGTGTCTTCAACTGTAATTGGTTCTTTGGACTGTTTCTCCTTTGGTCTACCAGTTTTAATCCTTGTGCTTCTTCTCTCCTTAAAATACATGGAAGGCTCCCTCTTCCACTTTTCTTTCTGCTTTGGAGAGGTGCTGAGGGTGGCCAGCACAGCTGCTGCCTCCCTAGCTAGAATCTCAGGAGATTCTTCCTTCCCTTGCCCTTTTTTCAGACTTCCTGTAGAAAGTCCTGTGCTAAATGGTTTCTGCCTTCTTGTAGAAGCAGTTTTTGGACTTCCTGTAGAAATGGCCTTCTGGCTTCCTGTAGAACCAATTGGCACTGTTTTGGCCTGCTTGGCTGGGGGTGCTTTTTATTTTAGCTTGGCTGTGGCTGCCTTAGGTGCGCCTTCACTTGCTTGGACTTTTTCAGCCCTTTCTACCCTGCTCTGCAATCTTTTCTCCCTGGGTGTTTGTGTCATTTTACCACCCACCATTTTGGCCTCAGCAGCTTGGCCTTTCTCTCATGTCTCTTTTTGTCCTTTCTTTGGTGGTTTGCTCGGGGTTTCCTGACCCTTAGCTTTCTTCTCTACCTCAATGTTCTCCTTCTCCTCGCTACTGGATGAAGTGAGCTCCTCGGCCAAAATTTGGATGTCATCATCCTTAGACATATTTTGAAAACCTTCCCAGGAGAGAGGGACAGTGTAGGTATGGAGTGCATATTCTACTACGAGCTTGATAGGCCCATGATGGGCCAGCTGGTCTGGTGTCCCCTCCCTCAGCTTTGTGGCACACTCAATCAAGGATTGCAGGAGGAAGTAAGGGATGCTCAACTTTTGTTATGTGGGCAAATCCATTTGGTGCCTGAGTTCAGTTAGCAAACAGAAGTGATAACCATATACGATGCTGAACCGCCCCTCATAGGTAATATATTTCATAATTTGAAGGCTGACTTTGCTCCAAAATGGTTGTAGGCTGGTTCTCCGGACCCCATTCTTATCCTCTGAAAATTGTTCCTCTGGTAAGAAGAATTCCTTTTTAGCCTTTTGGCCCAATTTCCTCTCCTCTTTATCCCAGGGTACCCCCATTGGTAGATCAGTGACTTTGCTAATGAGCTATGGGGTGAGTTTTAGGGTCAATCCTCTGAAGTTGACAGTGGCTAGTGTCTTTGATTTAGGCTTCAGGAACCTTAGGAATTCCTCTATTATTTCATCATTGTGACCTTGAATTTTTTCACTGAGTGTCATCCAGTTTGCATGGGAAAATAAGTCTACCACCTTAGGAGTTTCTCGTAGTTTCTTGGAGTCCGAGGGTTCCTTTCTGATAAACCCTCTTGGCATGGTGAAAAATACTCTGTTTTGGCTTGTGCTTTGAGCAGAAAGGGAATTCTATGCGTTTTTCCTCCTTAAAACGTTGAAAACGGTATCTACAGGCCACTTCGTATCAATTCCCCTGTTTTAAAACTTGACTGCTCGTGTACAGAAGGACGACTCGGGTTTCTCTAAAAAGAGTGCAGAGCTATGTTTCCAACATACACATAATCATGTAAAATACATATTTTTTTCCATCGGTTAGCCTTGAAAGTGTCTCAACTTCTCTACAGAAGGAATTTACCTTAGGACTCGTGGAGAAAATCTTCGACGCAAACCAACGAAGACAATTTCATGCAACCACAAGTAAACTGCTATTTGGATTCACAGACAGACTTGCTTTTAAATGTTTTCTCTACCTCAGCACGTCGAATTCACCACCTTTTGAATGATTATGCATGGGAATGGTGTGTTTGGGCCTACCTCTCTAAGAATTGCCACCCTCGATGTAGACAGTCCAGGCTTCTTTGTAATGCTAGGTTTCCTGTAGCACACCTTCCTGTAGAAAGCTTTTCCGGCTTCTGGAGGACGTCACGGTGGTTCTGGACAAGTCTGAGCCATGGAAGGACATTGGAACAGGCTGAGAAGCTCGGGCTAACAACTTTTAGAGGAGGAGGATGCGTACTCAGCTGCAAAAATGGTTGCAAATGCAAATGACAGCGGTTCACCGTGAGTTATTCGACTGGGAAATTTGAATTGGTGCAGAATTCATGGCGCGGGGGTGAGCTGTCCAGGCCGATCCGTTAGCCAACATCATAGCCATCATTCCTCAGCGTGTCTCTGACCACCAAATCCTTCCTTCTACCATTCACCGCTACCATTTTTGTCACACTGTCGATTCTCCTCGACTGGACACTTTCCACGTGTCAACTGCCCGTCTTTTTGGCATAACCGAGCTTGTTCGGATCCCACGAGGCCATCTGACTGGCTGTGGGTGGCCAATTGACTAGCCGCCAAACTTGTTCAATCCTCCCATTTCACAGTCATGCAAATTTTAGAGTATAGTTCATGCAATTCGACAAATAAGGTTAGACACTTACCTGTGTGATCGTGGACGTGTTTTGTAGGCTTTAGGACGTGGGATGCTGGATTTGCTTGCTACTGCTTCGTGCATGGGTACTGGAGCTCCTCTTTCATTGGCTGATGCTGGATACAAGACTTAGGGACCCGAACCTCTGGTGGTAAATGCTGCATGCACCGGCTTCGTTTGATTTGAGTTGCTGGTGTCTCCATAGTATGTGCTCCAGCCAGATCAGCTGCTACAGGATTCCTGTAGGACATCCTGTAGCCGTTTCTCCTCCTGGGGTGCATGCTAAAACAAACAAAGTTGTGTTCACAGATGAAGGGTCCTGATGGAGCCTTGATAGGTAAAGTGTGTGAGCCTTTGCATGCTTGATTTGTCAATTGAAAAAAACAAATTTTAATTTGAGGAAACAGGATTCTTGTATGGCTGTTCAGGAATATTCAACCAGATTGTGGCAATGGTGGTGGAAGGAGATGAAATAAGTGGAGGATGGAAGAAAAGAGTGGTTGCATGCCTCATCAACAGACTTCAAGCTTCAAATCCCTCTCCATAATCAATTCTGGCCCGACCCAAAGGTTCTAGAGGATGTTTCCTATAGAAATGCAGAACTTCCTATAGAAAGTCCTGAAACTTCCTGTAGAAGGTTGAACCACAACCCGATTGTGTCCGAATCCTGAAAAAAATGAGTGTCCATGGAGGTAGTGTATGTGAGGATGCCTGGTAACTTGGTAGGGACCCCTGTTCTTGTGTTGGGAGGCCTCCTTTCGACACTATATTCCTGCAACCTGCAACAATTTTTCAGGGATTAAACTTGCTTCTTTTTTTCTTTGTTTTTTTTTTTTTTTTTTTTTTTTTATATATTATATATATATGATGATGCTCAAGGTGTGACCAGAATAGAGGCAGAACCCTTCTCTATTACCAAGACTTATTTTTCCACAATTTCGATGAACTCCTGCCTCGAAAGGGGTTTCCTATAGATCTTTAGTCGATGCCCATTGATGAGCATGGGGATGGATTCTTCATCAATGGTCCAGATAAGGACGAAACCATTGTCATTGCACTTCTCCACTACATATGGTCCTAGCCATCTTTTCCTCAGCTTCCCTTTGAAATCCTTATGTCTGGAATCGTACAGCAGTGCCCAATCTCCCGGCTGGAATTGTTTTTCATTAAGGTGCCAGTCATGCCATATCTTCCTCTGAAGTTGAACAACTTCTGAGTGGAGGAGGGCCTACATTCGGTGTTCATCTAACCCATTCAGATGCAATAACCTTTCATGTTGAGCATGGCTGAGATCTAGGTCCAGCTGAGCTGCCATCCTCAATGTGATGTACTCGAACTCGATTGATAGCAAAGCTCTCTTCCCGTAGACCAGCTCCTAAGGTGTGAAATTGGTTGTGGTCTTCCAAGTGGTGTTGTAGGCCCAAGTGGCCTCAACTAGGTGATCTGCCTAATCCTTTCTACTACTGCTCACCACCTTAGTCAAAATCCCTTCTAATGCTCTATTAGTGACTTCCACCTGCCCATTTTCCATAGGATGATATGGGGTGGAAGTCCTATGCTTGATCTTGTGATGAGCGAGCAAGTCTTCAATTAAGTTGGAGGTGAACTGGCTTCCTTGATCGGTGACTAACTCCCTTGGGTAGCAAAATTTGTAGAAGATGTTTTCTCTTAAAAACTTAGCCACCTTTTCTTCTGTCGCTGCTTTGATTGCCTTGGTTTCTGCCCACTTTGTCAGGTAGTCTATGCACACAATGATGTAAAACCTTTGCCTCGAAGGAGGGTTGATAGGACCCACAAAATCCATGCCCCACTTCTCAAATGGCTCAAGGACCACTTGAGGTTGGAGAGGCATTTCGTCCCTTGGAGTTGGTTTCCCCATCCTCTGGCATCGGTCACATTGGCTGATGTATCTTCTGACATCTTGATGAAGAGTGGGCCAATAGTAGCCTGCCTGTAAAATTTTGAAGGCAGTCCTCTTTGCTACAAAATGGACTCCAGAGGGTCCATCATGACAGGTTAGGAGGATGTCAAAGACTTCCTCCTCCCTAACACAACGCCTAAATATCTGATCGGGGCCAAGTTTGAACAGGTTGCCCCCGATCCAAGTGAACGGGGCACTCTTCCTCACGATTCTTCTCTTCTCCTTTGAGGATAGATGCGGAGGGAACTGTGCTGAGACCAAGTAGTTTGCTATATCAGCAAACCACAGAGAGAGTACTGAGATAGCAAACAGATGTTCATCTAGCATCTGGTCATCCACTGTTCCTTCTTCACCTACAGACAAATCCAATCTAGACAAGAAGTCAGCAACAACATTTTCTTTACTTGGTTTGTCAACGATAGTCAAATAAAACTGTTGCGACAAAAGTAACTATCTAATAATACGAGCATTTACATCAGGCTTATTCATTAAATATCTAATTGCAACATGATCAGTATGTACAAATTTTTGATAGCTAGTGATGTAGTGTCGGAACTTGTTCAGGGAATGGACCACGGCCAGGAACTCCTTCTTAGTTACAATATAGTTCATTTCTGCCTTGGACAGGTTTTTGCTGACAAAGTATATGGCATATGGAATTTTCTCCTCAACTTGTCCTAAGGCTACCCCTATGGCTTTGTTCGAGGCATCAGTGTGGATGTGGAAAGGTAAGGCCCAGTTTGGGCCTCTCAAAATTGGGGCAGACACTAACTTATCTTTCAACTCATTCAGAGCCCTTTGACAGTCGTCAGTCCATTTAAACTCAACATCTTTTCTTAAGAGGCCAAATAATGGCGAGGCTAGCTTACTGAAATCTTTAATGAATCTTCTATAATATCCCGCTAAGCCTAGGAAACTCCAAACATCTCTTACCTTCTGAGGAGGTGGAACCTTTTTGATGATAGCAATTTTTTTAGGATCCACCTGTAATCCTTGGCGAGAAATGGTATGACCTAACACGGTACCTTCAGTCATTAGGAATTCACATTTTTTAGGGCTGATGGACAGGTTAATCTCAATGCACTTGCTTAAAACTTTTCCCAGGTTGGACAAGGCTTCTTGGAAGCTAGACCCGTAAGGAGGAAAGTCATGACTCATCCATATAGATTTCCACCGAGTCATGAACCATCTCAACAAAGATGCTCAGTACAGCTCTCTGGAAAGTGGCAGGAGCATTACATAGCCCAAAGGGAAGGACTCCGTAGGCAAAGGTACCCCATGGACAAGTGAAGGTGGTCTTATCTTGGTCCTCCAGGCTGATTTGGATCTGATTATACCTGCTAAACCCATCTAGGAAAGAGAAAAACTTCTTTCCTGCCAGTACATCCAACACTTGATATATGAAAGGCAAAGGGAAGTGGTCTTTCTTGGCAGCTTTGTTCAATTCTCTATAGTCTACACGGATTCTCCACTTCCCATTTTTCTTGGGTACCAACACTAGAGGGAAAACGTATTCGTTGTCCGAGATGGGGTAGATGAATCCTGCATCCAACAATTTTTGCAATTCTTCCTTAACAATGCCCTTGAGGGATGGATTCATTCTCGTCTAAGGTTTCCTGACTAGTTTATAGTCCTCTTTAATGTAAATATGATGGGTACAGACCGAAGGATGGATTCCTTTCATTTCCTTGTAGCTCCAGGCAAAAGCCTCCAAATGGTGGTTCAAGAGGCTACATAGCTCCTTTTCCTGAGAGGGAGAGAGAGAGGAGCTAATCTTTAAAGTTATTTCAAGGCCAAACTCCAAATTCTTAACTCTAGGAGTGGTCGGATCAGTCACACATAGGTCCACTAAAGCACTGGCTTGGGTATCTTCCACTAACTCTTCCAAGGATAGTGCACCGAGAGGAGGATTTTGGATTAATTTCTCAATCAAATCATCCTCGGTTTGAGGACCTCCCTTGGTGGCCTCCACTGTGCATAATGGTGCAAAGTAGACCTCATCCTCATCTCCTTCTTCCAACCACAGGGGTAAGTCATGTTTTAGCAGAGGTTGGGCAGGAGGGTATAGGACCAGCTGTTTGGACATAGGCCCATTTTTTATGGTCATGCTTCCTGATCAACAGTTGATGTAAGCATCCATAGTAGCTAGCCAAGGCCTTCCCAAAATGAGGGGATATCCAATGATTTTTGCCTTTGGCTGAAGGACCAAGAAGTTTGCAGGGTGCTCCCAGGAGTCAACAGAGACCAAGACATCTTCCACAATCCCTTCGGGAGTCATGGTGGAGCGGTCTGCCAACTGCAATACTATCAAGGTCTTCCTTTAGGAACTCTAAAGGTTGAGTTTAAGCATGGTGCCCCTGGTCATCACATTAATGGTAGCCCTAGATCAATCAAGGTGTGGGGGACGATGGTGCCATTGATGTGAACATCAACTATAGGACTCCCAGGGTCCAAATACTTTGGACAGATTACTTGCCCCAACATAAGATTGGACAGTTGTCCTATGACATTGATAGTTGAGGCATCTCTCTTTCACCTGCCTGGGTGCCTGAAACACTTCTCCTTAATCAATTTGTTGTATATTGGTACATCTTTTATGGCCTAGAGGAGTGGTATTTTCACACACAATTGCTTGAGTTCTCCTAGAAGCTCAGTCTCTTCTGGGTTGGGTTGTGTGGTTACTGCGCGTCGCTTAGAAAAGGGTAGAATGGCTTTGGGTTCACTTTCCTGTTTCTCTTCCTCCTCCTCTAGGAGAGGAGGTTGGTGCTCTGGAAGGACCTTCCCAGATCACAGGTTGATCTCCTGGATCTCCACAGCATAGGTAGGGCATGTTGTCTCCCCATTATATACTTGCTGGGCCTGTCTGTTGTTAGGGTTCGGGTTTGGTTGAGTAGGCATCTGGGGTTGTCTTGGAGGACCAGGAGGTAATGGTTGTGGTTGAGCCGGTGGTGGAGGAAAAATGGCAGGAGGAGGGTTGTATTGAGGCCTCCACCCCAGTTGAGGTGCATTCCATTAAGGTTGTGGGTGGGCATCTGAGTGAAACGAATGAGAAGTAGGTTGAGTATGGTATGGAGATGGATAAGACCACGAAGGAGGTGCGGACCAGGAAGGATGAGCAGGGGGGCCCCAAGAAGGTATATGAGCGGATTGGTTGGGGTTATAATAAGCTTGGGATGTCCCTTGCATCCCTTGCTGGTAAGGTTTGGGCCCATGTGGCCTCCTTTGGTTGAGGAATTAGAGAGGTTCAATCGTCGCCTCAGTCCCTAGGTACATGGCTTTAAATCGAGGCAAGGTAGGGCATTGGTTGGTGGGGTGGTATTCCTCATAAACGAAACATACCTCTACTGAGTGCAATGGGCACTCATTCTTAGGATGCTTCCTCGTGCATCTAGGACAAAAAATGGCCAAAGCCCTCTCAGGTTCCTCTTTCTTTTGCTGAATTCGGAAGGTATCAAGTTGCATGGCAATAGTTTGTCTCATCTCACTTTTGAGGTCTTCCATCTGGTTAGCAAACTCATGCTTGGAGAAAGTGGTACTAGCTGAAAGTAGCTTCCCCCTAACTCTCTTCCGGGCCACCCTGGAATGGTTTCTAAACATGGTCTTTATGTCCTCGTAAGGCAGTTGATAGATGTCCCCTACGGCTAGCATGTGAAGGGTGTCTAGAAGGTCTTTAGGGACTCCTCGGAGTAGAACCATCTTTAGAGATTCTGGGTCAAGTGTGCACCTGGCCCATTTATAACTAAGTTGGAACATTTCCTCATAATCTTCTAAAGACTCATTGCTTCCCATGGTCATCCGAAAGATTTCTCCCTTGGTTTCCTTGGACCTACAGTAGTCCCGGTATTTGGTATTGAAAGCTTGCTATATCTGAGCCCAAGTGGTGATACTGTTTCCAGGTAACCCCATGAACCAACGTAATGTTGCATCCTTGAGGGTAGAGGGAAAGAGTTTCAACTTTTGCTCATCCTCAGCATGGTTGTGAGTTCGACAAAGGACGACAAACTCAAATAGGAAGGTATCAGGGTCTTCAATAGTCAATCCATGGAAGTGAGGTAACACTGAGGGACTTATGTTTTTCATTTTCATGTCTCCATTGGTCTCTTGGATGGGAAAGGCACATTCTATTCTCTCATCTTCTCTTCTACCATTTCGGTTTTCAGCCATGGCTTCAGATGGAGCGTTCTCTAACTCTTCTTCTGTTATAGGATCTTCATATATTTGAGGAGGTTCACCTGTAGGTTCTTCTGGATCACTATCACCAGAGAAGAGAGAAGGTTGACTCAGTGAGGTGGTGGGGGTGTTGGGTAAGAATTTGCCGGTTTTATCTCTGTTCCTACGAGGCATGAAATGAAAGAATTTTGGTTGCTTTTGTTTTTTTTTCTCTGTTGGTACCTGCAAAACTGAAATAGATTGAACTGCAACTAACTATCTTTCTTAAATGAAAGTGTGGAATGGAAATGAAAATAGGAAAGGACTAATCTACTTTGCAGGATTGAAATTGCGGAATTAAAATGCTAAGCTATGCTTGCAGAATTGAAATCGCGGAATTTAAATGCTAAGCTATGCTTACAAAATTGAAATTGCGGAATTGAAATGCTAATCTATGAAAGCAGGAAATGTCTACTCTACTTTTGCAAAAATGAAATTGTAGAATGGAAATGAAATAAACTACTTAGCAAAAAGTTGTAGGAGAAAATAGAAGAAAAGCAACAATCACCAATACTCTAACGCTTCCCTGGCAACGGTGCCAAAAAGAGTGGTGAGATCCAGTATTGTAGCAATAATGATGCAACTCCTGGGACTCTCTTCTTTACTTTTATCAACCTGGTAGTTCGTAACAAACGTGGAAGCGACGTTGTTGTATGCACAAGTACTAGCTCTTGCCACAGCTGTCACTTGGTCAGCTGGCACAAGTCCATTAGAGGCTCAAGCCAACTTCTATGAGCTTTGAGAAGAAGCTTGTTAATTGATGGATGGAAGCTAGTCTCAAAGGAAGCTAATCTATTTGCGAAAAGAGATTGAGGAACTGAAGGAAAGCACAAACCCTAATTCTACCAGCTAGTCCTACTGATGCAAAGAAGAGAATGCAAGCTACTGAAATAGATGCCATTACTTCCATGAAGGTAAAATACATGTGTCTAGACTACCTCTATCTGAAGAAAACATCTTTATGTATTTTTGATTAGGTCGTTAGTTTCATCATGCATAGGTTTTCACTATTCTTGACTGTGCAGGGGTGGATCAATGAGGAGAAATGCTTGGAAGAGGTCGGGAAGGTTCAGAGAGGGTCTAAGGAGTCCTTAACACCCTTCGAGAGAGTTTCACAAAGTTTTTCTATCAAGAAACCTCATTTGTGAGCTTCTACAGGAAGTCTGCAGGGGTTCTACAGGATGTTCAGGAATTTCTACAGGATGTTCAAAAATTTCTACAGGATGTTTAGAAATGTGATTTTGGAGTATGGATGGGTGAGGGAAGATGAAGGAATGGGTATGGAGGTAGGATAGGGGTCTAAAGTGGCCCAGGGACAGGTGGATGGAGTGGGGAGAAGGTGTAGATGGCTGAATTGGCTTAAAGAAGGCTGAAACAATGGTTGCACAGAAAGGTAGGGTTACATGGGCAAGAGGACAAATGTGAGATGAGAAACCCAGTTAGGAGATGGAACAAATGGCTCTGATGAAGCTTGGGTGGATGAAAAAGTGGTAGAGATGCTCTGCACCGTGTACTTTCAACTGAACCAATAAAGACTTGCAAGTAATCAAAGTCCTAGTTAATCTAATCTAGCTAACAATAAAGTGAATTAACAACATATTTATTTGAAAGGGAACCATATATATCAACTATGCAATGAAACATTTCAAAGATCTGAACATGTAACCAACTTCTGCAAATGAAAATAGTACACTAGTGATTGCATGGCAAAGCAAAAATAGTGTTTTTGTTTGGGACAGCAAGGTTACTTCAATTCCAGCCCCTGATCCAATGAGGGAGAGGTGAAACCAAAGGTGTATGTTGGCCCTTTTTCTGGAGCTTTTTCCCTGTTATTATCCTACCAACCTATTCTAAACATTTGAAGAATTTCTAACCATAAACAGTGACCTAGTTAATCAACACAATTTAATCTTCCTATCAGAAATACGTTTGCAAATGCATAAAAGGAAAAACAAAGATGCATAAAGGAAAGATAACAATACATAAAGGAGGACCCTAGCTCTCAGGTTGGGCCCAACCCTGAGAGCTACGGCTCCTATAGAGAACTCATAGCTGATATAAAATAGGACTGCTTATCATTATCAAAAAATAGTCATCAATCAAAAGTTATGCCAAAATGGCTACAAGAAAACGAGCTGAAAGTGATAGCACTATAGTGCAAAAAATGCAATGGTTTCAAAAGTAACCTACGAAGGTTGAGTCCTTCTTATTTATACATCACGAAGGCCCTAGTAGGCCTCCTAGCTTCAAGGGACTCGGCTATCCCAACTGTTAGTAAACAGTCCCTTTTCCAAAATCTGCTTGGCTGCCTTCAAGATCCGTTTTGGTGGCCTGTGAGCTCGGAGTTGAGGGTGGAGATCCCAAGGAAGGGCTACTTAATGTCAGAGATAACCCCCCTACAAATCCTAACCTCAAGCTTGGTTGTCACCTAGCCCATGATTGCTCGGTTTTGCTCCAACATGTGTCCAAAAAACCTGAAATAAGAACGTGTTAGCCACCTAGGTAGAGTGACCATCCTTATTCGTTCAAATGACATAAAAATACTAAAAAATAATGCATAATCTATGAAAAATGGAGGATTGAACATGGATTGAACAAGGATAATTAGGCAAAATGAGCCCAATAAGTTACCCAATTTGGGGCTCATCATCTTCCAGAGCATATGTCAGTGCTAAACAAAAGAAACAAATTAGAATACAAAACACCTAATGTGATTAAGAGATTAACATACATATACAAAAGATACTTACCTGTAGCTTACCTTTGCTGCATCTTTCTCTTTGCTGCCCTAGAAAGTTTGGTTCTTTGCACCCCCTTGACAACACTTGATCTAGTTTTGCTTGCCTTCTAGGAGCATGATATTTAATCTGATGTATATCTGTGATTTCAAATCCCCAACATGTGATCTTATTCCTGTATAATCCCTCTAAGTCTTTTTTCCAATGCCATAGGTTTGACCTGATTTGGACTCTTCAAGTAAAAGTTATGCCCAATCTCTCAAAATGACCTAATTATGGACTAGTTTGGTAGAGAAAACTTGTACAATATGCCACATGTCACTGTTTTCTCCTTTTGATTTGACATTGATATAAAAAAAGCTATAGCCCTGTGCACTATCCACCACTTTTTACAGAATTCCAATCCTCTTCTCAGAGAGAGTTATGACGATTTTCCAAGGTCACTTCTTTACGATGAAATTCGGAAGCCTGGAAAAACCCTAACTTCCATAGATCATACCTCTGAAAATATAGCGAACCAAGATCTAAAATTCAGTCATGCCATTCATCAGGATTGTGAATCAAATGGGTTTTAATTTCGGAATCTAAGACTTTGCAGAAATGAAGTTATAGTGAAAATTCCACGATCACTACATTTGGAAGATATATGAGATTTCGTTTTTTAGAGTTGAGAGGGGCTTCTATAGAGAATGTTGGAGGGATTTTAGGAGCTTAAAAAATTATTAATTAATGACTATTCAATGACAAAAACCAATTATGAATGCCATGCCACAACCCCATAGGGTTTTAACCCACTAACTGGGGTTACTAACTTCAAACATGAATATCTCTCAAACTGTGAAGAATTACTTGGCGCGCCATATATCAATGGAAACATATTGACGAGCAGAATCTATATAGAATATCCTTGACTCAAAATAGAGTAAGTTTTCAAGTCAAAATTTCCTTGCAAGATCAGGGTAGCCCCTAGTGCTTCTTGGGTTGACATCAATGACAACCTCAGATCATCCTTAGATCAACACTTTCCCCCTCAAGGATAAAGCCTTCGAAGAAAAGGTAACTTCTATCACCAAAATCCTTTTCATGGTTATTATTTTTCTTGCAATAATTTTGAACATAAATCCATATATTGTAGATGGCATGCAAGAAAACAAGATATGTAGGGTAGAAGCAACCCAATAATGCACAAAGTGGGTAGGAGTAAGCATGTCAGAAGCAATAGGATTTTCGATTAGAATGTTGTCGAGAATATTAACTCCTTTGCCCCATTTTGGTGCTATGTCAAATTATACAATTGTGGAAATCTTGGGCACAAGAGATAAAGCTACAACTATGAGAAGAAATGGCATGCTTCTCAGCATTTTCATGCAAATGTATCAAATCAAGATTTAAAGACAAGAAGGAATAGTGGAATAGAGGAATACAAGTGTTTCTTCAGTGCTTTATGTTAAAAGAGAAAGATGAAAAGAGGAAGAATAAATCAAAAGAAAAATAGGAAGAATGATCCTATTACCTTTATGGTGTACCCCTCTACAAGGCCTAAAGGCACCAAGAAGGTTTGGGTTTAATAAATATGACTTGAAGGAGAAGTTTCCTATGGTCATGTGCAACTAAGAGAAGGCCCAAACATGGGCAAAGAGGAATCTCGAAAGGAATTCTCCTACCATGACTCAACCATTGAGTGTTTGGAAGAAGAAGGATGATGATTTTGCTTGGAGGGAGTCTATCTTTTATTTCTCTTCAGTAAATAAATAGAATGGCCACAAGGGAGGCCAAATAAGTCAGGTGTAGGAAGCTAGAAGGAAAAAACAGAGAGGTGCATCTGATTGATTGAAGGTATGTTTGAGTCCCCCTGCTGATTACAATAATGTATTTGTTTATTTTAAATATATCATAATTGAAAGAGATAGTAGTGCAACGAACATGGTTTCAGGGGGAATACACAACAACATTTTATGTTGTGAAAATAATATGAGATGCAACAAAAGTTTGGAATGGAGAGGACCACAGATAAGTTAGGTCCATAGGATATGTCCTCATGCATATGCAAGGGAGGCAATGTAGGGGATTAAGATCATTTAAGGGGATATGCTTTATTAATTAGTAGCATGTAAAAATTGTCAGCCTCAAGAAGAAAGATTGCACAGGAAATGAAAGGATTACATATTGGGTGAAAAATCTTTATTTCATTTTAGTTGTGAATTTGATTTTTCCTAGTAGTCTTGTGTTCATAAAGCACAATGGGTATAAGATTTCAAATGTACCTTAGTATTCATTTGGTATTTCTATGCCAATTGATGATCTAGTTTCATATGGAGTATCCTTTTTGTACATATGGGAATTTCTTTCTGAAAGGAAGTATTAGAATTTTCCTTGTACAATATCCAATTTGTATCATATTTTTTGGTGAAAATGGTATTATTTAAACAAAAATCCATATTTGGAGTAGCCTGATTTGAAGAGGTGTAGAGTTGGTTAATATAGATGCTCAGGAGAAATGACCATAAAGGATGAAGAAGTAGCACGAGCGAAGAAAAATATCAATGCATCACTAATGATTGGTATTTGCAACAACACCAATACCATGAGAAATTGTAATTGGTATCAATTTCTTCTAATTGGTGCAAAATATGCATTGACATAGAAAGTATTTAGTCGATGGCCATAAGGTGTCCAAAACTTGAGGTTTATTAGCATGAAGGAAATACATGTTCAGTGGGAGCATATCACATAGGTCTAGTTTATAGAGTAGCAACAACTATTAACCCTTGAAGAGAAGTTTGTAGAGTAGATTGGAGATCAAGAACTGGACCCTCAGTCATTGATAGTTGATTATTGCAAGGGTAAGAAGAAGCAACTTGTAGCCATTTTTCATTGATGTCAAAGGGGGAGAGAATATTATTGGATAACAATTTGTGACAGCCCAAGAAGAGGAGAGAAATCCATTAGTGGCTCATGTAAGGAAATATGTGGAAGAAGCATTAGGATTGGCCATCAATGTGGAGAAGTGAAGAGGTGTTGCCATCAATGTAAAAGGGGATGATTGTTGGATAGTTGGAATTATCTATTTGGATAGTGGTAGTAGGTGCGCTGGAATTGATGTCAACAATCATGCTAGGAGATCAAGTTGGGTCATTGCCCTTGCCTGAAAGTAAGAAAATGTGTTAGAATTGATGTCAACCAAACTAGCATGGATGTATGTGCTAACATGATGTTAGGCAGGATATCATTGATGTACACTAGGCTATTTATGATGGAAGAAGATGCTAGCATTGATATGCTTGATGTGTCAAGTGCAGGGGGAGTCCCATGGTCACTGCAGTCTCTACCGGGGAATCATCATAGTAGAATGCCTATTGGAAAAGCCATAAAAATATGACTATGCTAGTTATGGAGTCTAGGATTATAGGCACAAGAAGAAGAGTCAAGATGAAAATAATGGAAGAGAGTTTGCAGCCATGTTTCAGGTAGAAAATGGGCTCAAGGGTTTCATCATACATTCTCCACTGAAAAGTTCTTTTAAATAGATTTCCAATAGTATGTGGAAGTCCATAAATGGATCTCAAGATCAAAAGTTACTAAGAGATGATGTAAGGGTCTTGAAGTTCTTAGGAGCAGGCCAAATTTCAAAACAAGGGAATCTCCACTAAGGAAATGATAGCATAGGAGCTAACAGTGGCAGATGACATCAACATGACATGGTTGTACAGAGGAAACATGTCACCAATAAGGAGATGCTACATAGTGTTGATGACAAGAGCATGATGTCATCTTGGAAGCATATCAGAGGTCAGTGATTTCATAACTTTGTTGTAATTTCTTTTGAGAAATTTTAGATAAAAGGAGCTATGATGTGGTTAGCACTTGTTCATGGAGCCCAAAGAACCAAGGGTTTAGAGCAAAGCTTAGAACCTAAGAGCTATGGATATTCCACATAGGTATTTCAGAGGTCATATTTTTCATAATTCCATTCTAGTCGAGAGTTGAGAAAGTTCCCATATAGGGAACCTCGAATGTTGATTTGCACTTGGTCATGTGTCATCCAAACAACTCACAAAATAGAAGAAAAGATAGATCATTGAATAAAAAATTATCCTCTTCGAGGGGGAAACCTACTTTATATTACATAAATGAACAATTGTTGGATGATACAAACGGCAAGACCTCCTTTGTATATATAGGAGTCTAATTGGTCACAATATAATCAAAGGCTACATAACAATAATAATGTAAGGGCACAATAATAGAAATAACATGCTTATATGGGGCAGAACAATAATAATATGGGGGCTACATGGGCACAACATTAACAATAAGGGGGCTACAGTAGTATTATAGGGACCTAACATGCCGCTCTCCTTCAGAAAAGTGTTGTCCTCAATGCTTGAGTAGTTTTCAATTATTTTGTATAACATTATCATCCTCCCATGTGGAATCTTCACCAGGTAAGTTCTTACACTTAATGAGATACTATAAAATTTATCGATTAAGTAGCTTCTAGGTTCTTGTTTCCAAGACTGCTTCAAGCTCAAATATGATTTTTCCTTCTTCGTGAAGTTATGGAAACACTGTTTGAACTGAAAGCTTGTCAATGATAACCTTCTTTAAGAATGAAACATGGAAAATTGGGTGTACTTGGGAAGATGCAGTCAGCTCCAATTTGTATGGCATAGTACTAATATTTTGCAACACCTTGTAAGTACCATAGTATTTGGGTGATAATTTATTATCCTTCTTAGCTTGGTTGAGAGACATTTGTTTGTATGATTGTAGACATAAAAATACCCAGTCACCTGCATCAAAACTTCTTTCACTGCAATGTTTATTTGTCTATTGTTTCATTTGATTATGTGCCTAAGTGAGGTTATCCTTTAAGTGTTTGAGAACTTGTTGTTGATGCTTGATGTGGTATTCCACTCTTTGAACCTTAGAATTTTCTCTTAAATATGAGGTGAATGATGGTGGATGATATCCATAAAGTGCCATAAATGGTTGTCAATTTTTCTGCAGTATGGAAGGAAGTGTTATACCACCATTCATCTAGAGAAACACTTTGACCCATTGTGTTTGTTTATTAGGTACAAAGCAACAAAGATATCCTTCCAAATAATTTTTCACTATATTAGTTTTCCCATCATATTGAGGATGGTAAGATGAGCTATGAGCTAATTGAGTATCGAGACAAGAAAATAATTTCATCCAAAAATTTCTAGTGAAAATGGGATCTCTGTCACTTATTATAACATTTGGGTTTCCATGACAATTTTGGATTGTTTCCATAATGCAATAGCAATTGTATTGAATTTAAAAGGATGAGATAATGCATAAAGTGTGCATACTTGGTAAGTCTATCAACTACCACCATGATGACACTCTTTCCTTCAGACTTGGGTAAACCTATTATAAAATCCATTGATACCTTCTCCCAACACTGACTTGCAATGGCTAAAGATTGTAACAGACATGGGCTCTTAATTGTCTCAACTTTATTTTGTTGGGAAACTAAACATTTTGCCACAAACTTTTGAATATGAAATTTAATGTCTTCCTAGAAAAATTCCTTCTTGACCATATGGTAATTTTTAAAAAATCTCAAGTGCCCTCCTAAGCGATAGGTACGAAATTCCAAAATTATCTTTTGTTTGAGTTGGGAATTCTTACAAAGATATAAGCGATTTTTGCACCATAATGAATCATTTTTCTAGCTAAATGTATCAGATGCATTTAGATATTGCTGCAAATTTTGAATGAGTGTCCACACCTATTCATTATTCTTCCATTCATTCCTTTCTTCAGTTATCCACTTAGGTTGGATAATATAAATGGCACAAATTAATGCTTCTGCATATTCATCCTTTCTTGAGAGTGAATCTGCAATGACATTTTGCTTCCCCTTTTTGTAGATGATTTCAAAGTCATAACCCAACATATTTGTCACCCATTTTTTCTTCTCTTTAAAAGATAATATTTGTTCCAAAAAGTATTTATAACTATCATGATTTGTTTTTACCTTGAAGTGTCTTCCCATTAGTTAAGGTTGCCATTGCTTTAGTGCATATATTATTGCCAACAATTCATTCTCATAAATAGGTTTGTGTAAATACTTTCCTTTGATTGGACGAATTTCAAAATCAATGGGTCTTCCTTCTTACATTAAAACAACATGACTTCCAATTCCTAAGGCATCACATTCCACAATAAAGGTTTTTGTGAAGTATGGCGTAGCTAACACCAGTGCTTCACACATTGCCTCTTTTAGATATTCAAAGGCCTTAGCTGCCTAGAGTCCAAGAAAATGCATCTTTATTAAGTAATGATGTTAGAGGTGCCACTATTGTCCCATAATTATTAACAAACGTGGATAATACCATGTCAACTGGAGAAATCCTCGAAGATGCTTTATGGTTGTGGGGATTTTCCATTCCTTAATGGCTTTAATTTTCTTAGGGTCTACCTTAACACCCTCATGAGATACAATATGATCCAAATACTCCACCTCTTATACTCCAAAGAAACATTTGTAGGTGTTTTCATATAATGTTTCTCCTCCAATAGTTTGACCACCTTGTCGACATGTTGAACGTGATCCTTCCAAGACTTGTTGTAGATTAGTATATCATCAAAAAATACTAACAAAGTTTTTCAAAGGAAGGGTTTGAAAGTGGAATTCATAAAACCTTGAAATGTGTAAAGTGCATTAGTAAGGCCAAAAGGCATGACAAAAAATTCATAATGACCCTCATGAGTTTTGAATTTTTGTTTGAGGATGTCATTGGTCTTCATTCTAATTTTATGATGTCCTAAACGAAGATCCAACTTGGTGAAGTAAATTTCCCCATGTAATTCATCCAACAATTCATCGATTACAAGAATGGGAAATTTGTATTTAATAGTGAGCTTGTTGAGCTCCCTATAATCTGGCACATACACCATGATCCATCCTTCTTGTGCACCAATACTACTTGAGCAGAGAAAGACCTTTGACTAGGTTGAATTATACCAACCTCTAGAATTTTTGCAACCATACATTCAATTTCACTCTTTTGGGAATAAGGATATTTGTAAGGCCTGATGTTTGGAGGAACACTACCTGGAATCAAATGAGTAGCATGATCATGATCATGAATAGGTGGGAGGACTTTAAGAGTCTCAAACACCTTGGAATGATAGTCTAAGACTTTTTGGATATTTGGAGAAATAGATGATTTCAATGTTTGAACCTCTAGTGAGCATGATTGTGCAATTACACCACATTTTTCTTTCTTCAGAAGTTTTTTCACTCCATTAGAGTTGATAACCTTTTATACTTTCCTGCGACATCCCTTAATTAAAATTTCTTTCCTTCCCAAAAAAAAAAAAAATCAAGAAAAGTTCCTTAAATTGGAATCTATCATCCCTAAAGATTGTAATCATTAGACTCCTAGTACAACATCAACACCACCCATTGGAATAGAAATCATTAGACTATTCAATACATATTCCCCCATGGTTAGCTTGATATTATGGAACTTTCCAGAGAAATTTATAGTTCCTCCATTTGCAACCATCACTTGACACTCTTATGCTAGATATAGGAAGAAATTCAATTCCTTGGCTATCTTACAATGAATATAATTATGGGTATTACCTGAATCAATCAACACTATTACATTTTTCTTCTTCATATATCCTTTTATCTTGAAAGTTTGAGGAGTGGTAATTCCTTTTAATGAATAACAAGATATAAACAGATTAATTTATTCTTTCTCTAGGGTTGGTTCTTGGTGCATATCCTCCTCTTTTGATGTTTTTTGTTCCTTATCTTGCTTCTCTTCACAATCTATGTAGAATAGTTTCTTCTTAGCACACTTATGACCTTTAGTGTAGTTTCTATCACAACTATAAAAAATCCCTTTTTGTTTTTTTTTTTCCTCCAATTGTTGTGTTGTCAACCTTGTAGGTTGTGTAAGACTAGAAGAAACAACACTTCCATATTTATAGTTGTGAGTGGTAGACTTCCATGTTGCCATAATTTTTCTTTCAAAATTTCTTGCCACACTGAATGTCTTCTCCAATGAATCAGGTTCCCAAAGCCAAACCTCATGTTGGATGTTATCTTTTAAATTCCCTATGCAGAAATAAATATTATGCTACTTTGGAATATCAATTACCCTAATATTCAAGTTTTGGAAGTCTTCAACGTGCTCTTCCATTGAACCCTTTTGTTTGAGATTTATCAATTGGCTAAGGTGTTGTTCTTTGTATCTTTATAATTTGCTATCATTTCCTCCATAAAAATTGACCAGGTGACAAGTGGTTTACTAGAACAAATCCATCTATACCATACAAACTGATTGGGTTCTAAACAGAAAGATGTAATATGTACCTTTTGTGAGGATTACACATCTTGTAGATCAAAATATTGCTCCATTTGTAGTATCCATGTTACTGGATCATTGCCTTCAAACTTCCACATATCTATATTTGGAACTTGGTGGTTCTTAAATACCACATTAGAGTCTCTAAAATCATATTCATATTCTATTTGTCATAATCATGAATTTCACGGATTACCTTGTCACCATCAGGAAGCCTTTCTTGCAATAAATTTGTTAACCCTAACAACTTGACATTCATCTTATCCAAGTGTACTTTAAAAACCTCCATGTTTCATTTTATACCATCCATGACACTTTTTATTTATGCTTTTCAACCAGCCATGTCCCATTTTAAGCCATCTATGTCCCCTTTTACTTCATCTTTGGTTTCTCTTTGTGAGAGCAAAATTTGTTGCACTTCATCTCCTAATGTTGATATATCATGCTGCAATTCTTCCTCTTCATGCATCATAGTAGATATTTCTAAGGGATTAATGGGTGTAGAATTATTTTTTTAGGGAGGAATTTTAGAACCCAATACTAATATATATGCTTCCTTAGAATCACTTCAAACTGATTTTTCGAGCAAATTTATGCAACTTTTATAAAGAATAGACACTTTTTTCTTGCTTTTAGCAGCTCGATCTTTAAATGGTTGTAACTATGTAACTTCAGATCTCCAAGGTTTGAAATCCCTTCTCGTGGTATCCCTTTGAGTCTTCTTTCCTATGCCAGAATTCAAACCAAAATTGGATTCTTCAAGATAATGTTATGTAAAATCTCCCACAATGACCTGATTATTGGCTGGTTCTGTAGAGAAAAGTTGTATGTAATACCACATGTCACTGTTTTAGCTTTTGGCCTTGAATTTGATACAAAAGAAGCTATAATACATTCTATTTTTGTCACTTTTTATGAAATTCGAATGTGATGCTTGAAGAGAAATTTATGATAATTGTCCCTCGGCCACTTGTTTGAGACTCAAATTTGGAGCATGAAATAACCCTAACTTCTTCGGACCATATCTTAAAATATAATGAAACAAAATATGAAATTTTGGCACGAATTTCACCAAGATTTTGTTTCCATGTGGTCACAATTTCAGCTTTTGAAGCTTTGTAGAAAAAACATTATAACAAAAATGCCATGAGGACCTTTTTGAAGTAGCGAAACCCTAGAATCCAATGCCATGATATCAAATGTTATGCAACTAACTCACAAAATAGAAGAAAAGATAGATCAATGACTTAAAAATTATACTCTTCGAGGGGGAAGCCTCCTTTAAATTACATAAATGAACAATTCATGGATGATATAAATGAAAAGACCTTCTTTGTATATATAGGAGTGTAAGGGATCACAGTATAATTACACCCTACTTAACAATAATAATATAGGAACACAACAATAACAATAGTGGGCTTCTATGGGGCACAAAAATAAAAAGTATGGGGGCTACAAGGGCACAATGACAATAATAAGGGGGCTACACTAGTATTATAGGGACTTGACATCATGGAGCTCAAAGAACTAAGGGCGTAATGAAGATCTTAGCACCTAAGTGCTATGGTGACACCACGTGGGAAGTATTTCGGAGGTTGTAATTTCATAACTCCTCCGTAAATGTAATTTGAAGAAAGTTTAGATATAGGGAGATTTGATGTGTTAGTGTTTCGTCGTGGAGCCTAAAAAAACAAAGGGTGTAGCGCAAGAGCATAAGGAGATAGGACCCCAGTAGGATCCTTAAGTGCTTAGGACCTAAGTGCTATGCCTCTGGTCACAAACCTCGATCATATGGTGGAAAAACAATAAGAGGCTAAGAAAAAGGGACTAAAGGCCAATATTGGAATATCACGATATTGTAATATCCACCTGAATAAATTTACGAAATGAGGGGCTCTGAGATTGTAGCACAGAGGTGTATGAGGGATGAATGAGTGGGAAACTAAGAGGAACTCTGTGTAGAAGATTTGGTCTTTGGAATAAAAGGCGACGATTGTAGACATGAGATAGAGACAGAGAGGACCAAGATTTGCAGAAGTAGCAGTTGATTCCAGAGCAACCATGCTTGATATTTCTTACACAACACAAGGAATCAATTGAAAGGATGCTAGGTGCATAATAACTTATTGATGAGATGACAACTCATGAGAATTGTGTTCCAAATCATCCATGGTCATAGTAGGAATAAGCAAGGCTAGTGGAGATAAGTAAATGTGCATAGTAAGGTTGGTGTTGCAAGAGTAATGGTGACTACAAACAATTGTTGGGTTAAGGAAGAAAGGACCATAATTGTGTAGGATGATTTAAAGGAGTTTTTCATGAGCTGAGACAATCCATATTTGATATTGAGTCTGTGCTATGAGAAATTAAATGAATATATGAGCCTCAGGTATATGTCATTTGTTCATAAAAGGCACAAGAGCCTTGTTGGAGTATGCAGGATTGATTGAGGAGTTATGTCCCAGCATGGGAATAGTTCCCATTCTAATGTTTAATGCAGTGGTATAATTCAAGCAAGAGATGTAACAACATGATGGAGAAGCCATGCAGGAGTACACATGGGCAGCGTGAATGGTAGGGTGATGGTTGACAAAGACAACATTGGTCACAACGACATAATTCAAGCAATGAGACACAATAGCAGGATGAAGAAGCCATGCAAAGGTACAATCTGATAGTGTGAATGGTAGAGTGATGGTCTATAGAGGGGACATTGTTCATTGCATTTCAATGAAACAAAGCCCAAGATTGCAATTAACCAATGTTGGGGGGAAGTAGCATTGTTTCTAGTGAGTTGTGTGGAGAGAACTGTGGGTGTTTTTACATTGTTTTGGAGAGGAAAAGTCCAATCGTGTTGCAAAGAGAGGTTGAGAGTGCCTATTCAGAGGAAAGAGACCCCAATAAATCTTGTGTGGTTGTGTGAGAGGCCGAAGAGAGATGGTGGAATAGAAGGGGCCGAGTGTTGAATATAGGAGAGAGTCGAAGTATGATGTTGGAGTGTGGACAAAGTGTTGTGTGGGCTTTCCATTAGTGAATTATTTTGGGTGGCACAATAGGCTACTACAGAATGTGCAGAGGACAAAGTGTTTCGTGGGCCAAAAGGTTGTTAATGAGAACAAAGCTTAAATAAGGCAGAGTAGATTCCATCTCTACAAAGAAAATTAGTTCCTTATTGAGTGTGGGTTGGATCATGCATACAAGAAGTTGGTGCTTACATCTCTATTGGGTGTCTGAGAAGGCTTAGGGGTTGGTGCCTCCTAAAATTTAGTTCTTGCATAAATCCAAGGAGCTTCAAGTTGGTGCTTGCAATCAATTCATGAAGTTTGTGCTTCAGATGGGGCTTTTGGTAGGCTGATCAGGTGTCTATAAAAGGAGGGAGTTGGTGCTTCTTGCTAGTGGGTTCTATCAAATAATCAAAGGGATTTGTTGCTTCCTGTGAGTGGTGGCTCACAAACAGATTAATGTAATAGACTAGGCGCTCTCCTTTTTACTTCAATAATGACAACAAGATTTGGTGGCTTTTTCTCGGAAGGGTTTCCATGTTAAAATCTTTGTGTCATATATATGTTACTCATGATGTGTATGCTTGTGTTGATTTAAATGGATGTTTTTATGGTTTGTTAATGGTTTCTATCATTTAGTGGATTCCAAGTTTGAATGAGTAAAGATAAATTTGCATAAAACTTTAAATTAGCCTTAATACTAATTCAACCTCCTTCTCATTATTAACATTGTTTCCAACAACAATCACTTTCAAGAATCTAGATTCAAGAGTGTCTCCACCTGTAATTTCATAAAAATATAGAGCACACGTTGTCTCCACTCAACAGTTAATTATAGGAATCTAGAGCCCCAGTGTCTCCACCCAATTAAACTACAAGAATCCATAGTCTACAATGCTTCCATTTGCAATCTTGTAGGAAATGCAGAGCACACCATGCCTCCATTAGATAGCTTTCAAGGGAATCTAAGGCCCACCTTCAGGGTCTCCACATGCGAAAATTAAGATAAGTCCTATAGTGGCCAATGTCTCCACCTACTATGTAGGAATCTAGATTCCACTACCATCCTATCTTCTTAACGCCATAACTTCTCCTTTTTGCAATGTCCCCCAAATCGCTCCCAAGTCTGAGAATACCTTGAGCCTTGTCTAATGCTTCACACATTGTTACTATGTAATTCTTCTCACTGACAACAACCTTGACCATGGTTCTTCTTTGTGCATTCATGAGCTTTCTGAAACTCTTTCCTTCTCATCTATCCAATAATGCCTGATTGAATCTTTACATGACCTCCATAATGAGAGTGTCCCCTCTCTTGTTCCATTCTCTTCATGTTGCATGTTGACCAATACTATCCATCACATGGGGTTGAATTGTCTTTTTCCTCAAGCACCCATATGTTAGTGTAACTTCTTGTACCATGCAATAGGGATATAGGTGGATATTAAATTGTGGCATTCAAAGTTTGGTTATTTCCACAAACCATTCCTAAGAAACTTCCCCTTCAAGCTTTGAATTTGTGTTGTCTCTCTCAATGTAGTCATTAGTTATATTTCACATTAATTTACATGATCAATTCATTTACTAATATTTATTGAAGGGTGGTAGAAAGGGTTTTCATAGAAATAAAAATTTTCTATGGTTGAAAACCTTTTATTTGTTAGCAAAGAAGAAGAAGGGAAATTTATGATGCATAAAGAAGAAGACCTTAGTTTATCCAGGGAAAAATGAATCTAATCCTTCATATGTTAATGTCCTATTTGATCAATAGAGAGAATGACATATAATCAAATTATAAAAGCTTTATGAGCCTAGTTGTAAATAAAGTACAAGATACTATGTTTTACCTTTCAATCTAAAAGTTCATTACTAAAGGTAATTAGAAATAATGATTAGGTATTAGAAGCTAATTCCAACCATTTATAATCATAGATAAATGTAATTTATGGTGGAAATTAATTTAGTATTAACAATTTTAGTATGTAAGATAGGGTTATTCCTAAGAGATATGTTTAATTATTGAGATAGTAAGGTAAAGATTCATATGAGTACCCTCTTTTCCATCTAATTGTTGCTACATTGCCAAGAGCATCCATAGCCCATGGTGTAGTCACCCCAAAATCATAGTTATTTCTCTTCTTCCAATGAGTGTCCATAGCCCCAACAAATATAAATGCATTCCCTTCTAGGATAATGTGAATATACAATAACATAATTTTTGCTAAATCGAGATGCTTATGCACTAGGTTTTAACCTAATACCAGAGACCTTGCTCTACTGCAAGTGAGCATATATACCCCTCATAGAGGCACCTTCATCCTCTAATTATATGTGAATACATAATAGGACAATTTGTGTTAAGTTGGGATGTTTAATCACTAGGTCCTACCCTAATACCATAGAATTTGCTTTGTTGCTAGTAAGTTTCTACACCACAAACGAAGATGTTTGCATTCCCTGATTATAGGTGTGGTATACTCTTTATTATACATGGATGATGTTTGATAATGAATATAATATGGTGTACTCATGTCATCGATATTTCTCATTATCTATATTAATCTCTCATTGTTTCAACTCTACCCACATATAAACCAGTTATAATTTATATTGGGTGGATGTAAAGCTTTGACCTGGTTAAAAGTGGCCAGTTGGAATTATCTAAGTCTCTTTTAGAAATAAAACCCCCTTTCAACTTACTGTCATGAACATAATCACTTAAGTGACATTTCCCCAAACTCATCAAGACGATGTATACTAATTAGGTGTCATAAATCAGTAGATCACAATTTCTAGGATCAATTAAGGTGTTTAAGACACAATGGATACATATTTATTCATTATAATTACCAAATCCATGCCTCTTACTTTTATTCCTCATTCTTATCCAAAATAGGAATATGTTAAGTGGTTCTAAAAGAGAGTGAGATATCTCATTTAACCTTCTTCCTAGAAATAAGCTAATGTATGGGTGATAATAGGTTAATATTATTTTAATAACCTCCTCCATCTAGTCCTCCACAAAGTCATAGTACTTTGTGTGAATGTTCAATTGATGAGGCCTTTTTGACATAAACACATTTATAAAATATTCATGATTTATTCCCATCTCATAGCTATCTGAAATGATACCAAGGTTAGTCTTATGAAAATTCATTTCCTTTAGACATTCTTTCATATAGCAGCATGGTGATACATCTATGATAGAGTCATAATTAAGAGGAAATAAAAATAACTCAGTTTTATTTTGATCACAACTCTTATTATCTTGTGATTCATGATCAATTGAGATACATAAGGATTGGAAATTTCATCGGTAAAAGTAGGAGTTATGAGGATCATAATACTAGAAAGGATTTTTATGTTAGATCATGGATATACATGTTGAAGGAAATAATTAACTTGAATATATGGTGAATATTGTTCATATAACATAAAAAAAATTGATAGTGTATCACTTTAAGATATTAGGGATTATTGAATTTTATTTTCATAGATGAAAAATTCATTATGTGGTAGATGATAAGAGTGTGTAAAGTGTTATATATATATATATATATAATATATATATAATATATATATATATATATATTATATATATATATCTTGTATCTCAAACTATTTAAAAAATAATTCAGATTTTTAATTGTTTCCAATAAGGCTTGAAGATTGATGAGTAAAAAAGTATGCATACATTCCCTTTCAAAAGAAAATTATAAGAAACAATTCAATAATGTGAATTTCATCTTTCATTGGTTGATTCATAATATAAGTTGGTATATGTCCTTTTTCAACATCAAGTTTAATAATTTTGTTTTTGCATTTATGTATAACTTGTATGAGGTCATCAAAGCACTGATCTGTAAATGGAAAAGTAACAAAAAAACACATCATTTGATACAAATTTATGATATTTGTCATTTGTAGTTCCATATATTAGAATAATTTGAACATATTTATTATAAATGATAACTTCTATCAATACTTTTAAATTTCTTATCCAAAACATTTAAGAAAATATTAATATCTTCCATTTGTTTCAGAAATGGATGATTATATATTTTCAATAAACATGAGAAAGATTTGCTCACAATTGTTTTATATTCTTTAGACAATTCTTGATCGCTAACCTCTAAAGAACATTATATATACTAACTTCCTTGCATATTATCATTCCCATAAGAAAAGGGAAAAGTCAAGGTTTATAAATTCATTACCCTCTACATAACTATCATGGATAAACTCATTATTATAAAAATGGAAGAGTGTTATGTTAGTGACATGGTCATGCTCATTATGCTTATAAGTATTGAAGGGATCATAGTTTTACAACGATTGTAAATTGGAACTTGTAAATGAATTATCATCCATTTTAGGATTGAAATAAGGAGTTAATTGTTAATCTTCATATTCATCATATATTGGTGGTTTAGAATAATCAACATGTAGATGAAAAGAGACAAAAACCATAGCTACTTAAGATGACATTATATACTATTTTTTTGGGAGAAGATGACTGAAAGACCAAATCACTTGTTTGAAAAGGGTCTTCATCAATTAATTGCTTATGCGCATATTCATGAATGTATAACATTGATTCTTCTTGATATAGTGTCTTAGATGGAATTTCTTCTTCAAACTTAATTTCTTCACCCTTACCAATTCTATCATGATTAGGAAAACGTAATAGACATAAACCCAATTCAACAACAGTCATAAGTTTGTGAGATTTTTCAGGACATCGATATAATTCTTAACATTTTGTTAGAATAGAAGAATTTTTTTATTACTCAAATCTAAATATTGTCATATTCCATTCAATGAATCATTAAGTTAGTAGAGAAAGAGAGGATACATATGTTTCCTTGAAATCATCAAGTTTAGATTCATCCTACAAACTTACAATTTCAAATTCTTCATCGCTGACATGACATTTACTTTGTTGAAACCCTAAATCAACATTATCACAATGTTCATTCTAATTGAAACAATCTCCAAGGAGTAATTTGGTAGGATACATTATTTTATAATAAGTATGTGAAACAAAATGACAATCTCTTATCAAAGAGATGTTGGTAGGAGGAAGGATTGTGTACCATTATCTAGAGTATTTTTATAAAGACATCATGAATAATTTAATGAGGATTTCCTCATGGTAAATCTCAATTTTATGAATGCAATCATGGAATTTGATCAAAAGTTGAGTAGGGTCATCATATTTATCCTCTCAAAACTGAGGAAGATACTTATCACATATGTTTACATTGAGAATAACATTGGGATAACCAAGTATTTTAGAAAAATTGAGAGGAGAAAATCATGAAGATACCCAAGAAGTAATCATTGAAGCACCACTGAATGGTAAAAATAAATTAAGGAGTCACTAGGTTAAAAGTTAAAAAATATATTTTTTTCTTGAAAATTACCATGTGTATGTTGTTGTGTTCCTTCTCACCACCAGGTCACATGCTTAATCATCTATCATTTCTAATGGAAAATAAGAATTTTCACTTTGATTCCCCAACAATGACACCAAAAGGAATGTTTTCCCTCAGATTGTTCCACTGGTACAAACAATACCAAAGGAATTCAATTAGGATCAACAATCCTTCTTATTTAGGTTAAAGGACTAGACTTCCTCACCATAGAGGGTATTCCCTGTAAATTTGGCAATTTTTTTCTATGATACATTTAAAAATTAGCTAGATAATTGATAGATATTTTTTAAAAATAAATATTTGGTAAGACTTACATTAAGTGAAACCCATGTCTAAATGAGTCACTAATAACTTGAACTATAAATTTTGAATATGAAATCAAGATTAATAAGTTCTACAAACACCTTACAAGAAAAGTAAATAATGCAATGACAAAAGATAAAATTGAAGAACAAATAAATAAAGATAGACTAGGAAGAAAATAAAATATTACTAGTACACATTTGTAGTTAAATGAAATGTCTAATTTAATGATATGACATTGTGTATATGTATAATTCCAGTCTACAATAGATCAATAAAATTATGATTTAAATCTTCCAAATAATGTGTATTTAAGAATAAATAAATCATGTAATGCATATGAAATGAGTTATCAATTAAATCATATCAAATTGTTGATCATTTCATGTGTACCAGTGTATACAAACAAAAAATTAGCAAAACAAAAAACACTGAAAGAAAACATCGTAAATCATAATTGCATATAAAAAAATTACATTATCATCATGGAGTAGTCCAACACAATGTGTGTGTTATGCCCATTCAATCCTCCCCTCCCCCACATCTTTGATAACTTACAACCCTTTTATTTTAGTTTGGAGTTGTTTACCATTTCTATTTTAATAACTTATCCTTTAATGACAACCTTAGGATTAATGCTAATTTAGATTAATGGGTGTAGGAATTTACAGGGTAAGTTCCTCAGACAGAACACCAGAAGGACACCGCTCACAAACAGATCACAGATCAATACACCAGTATTTTGACGTGGTTAAAACCCTCAGAGAGGGAAACAGTCCACGGCCTGCGCCAACGTGGCTACTATAGGCAATTTATTAATAAAAGAATGAAAATTACATAAGCTTCTCTCATGCGCGGTGAACCTACAAATGACCCTCCATGCGCTTTAAATAGAATTCATGGACCAATCGGGTGTCAAGCCACGGATCAAGTGTCGGTAATACCGAGGAGAGAATGAACCGTCGGATCACTACATATCGTGACCGTCGGATTGTAAGTTACAAAATGTACAACGGTAAAGAAACACACTTTACCTAACTCTATACCTAACTCTATACTAGACCAAGTTGAACTTAACTATTTCCTATGTGTCAGAATATCCTAACATCCCCCTTAAGAACAACTTGGGATAGGATTGAAGGATTTACAATATGACACAATAGGAGAAGGAAGGAGGCACTAGAGCCTATCCCCCCTTAGTGACAACTTCCTGAACTCCAAGCATATATCGAAGTTTAGTGAACTTCGCCTCTGTGAGAGCCTTTGTGAAGATGTCTGCAACCTGATCATCTGTTGAACAATATGGCACTTCAAGAACATGGTCATGAATGAGCTTTCTGATGAAGTGCATGTGAAGTTCAATGTGTTTGCTGCGCTGATGCTGAACTGGATCTTTGCAAAGCTGAATGGCACTTTGATTATCACACCAAAGTGTAGTCGGATGCTGCTGCTCAAAGCCCAATTCTGATAGGATCTGACGAAGCCACAAGGCTTCCTTACTAGCTTCCACGGCACCACGATACTCTGCTTCTGCTGACGAAAGAGAAATGGCAGCCTGTTTATTACAAGCCCATGTAATAGGTCGTGAAGCAAGAGTGAAGACATAACCGACATTAGACTTCCGATCATCAGGGTAACCAGCCCAATCAGAATCAGTGAAACCAACTAATAGAGGAGCTGCTTTGGCACTGTAATGAATCCCAAACTGTACTGTACCTCGAACATAACGAAGTATTCTTTTAGCTGCTTTCCAATGACTTTCACGGGGGTTTTGCATAAAACGAACAACAAGGCCAACAGCAAAGGAAAGGTCAAGACGAG